>VYZM01013923.1:156934-199245 GCA_013398915.1 Dromas ardeola | reverse complement strand
GAAGGGGGCGCCGGGGGGCGGAGGGGAGCACCGCAGAGCCAACGCGGCCCCTTCTTTTTTTTTTTTGAAGTCTTGGCCACTGGTGCTGTCACCACCTTGACAGCCCGGCAGATGGGCCCAGGGAAGAGACATTCGGCAGGTGACCCGTCGGAAGGTGTCGCGGCCTGGTGAACCGCCGTCGCTGCCGGTAGGGACATTTTCACACCCACCTGGGTGGACACAGCCCGCGTCACGTTTTCACACAGGAGTTAATAACCCCTATGAGATGTCCTGCTCTTACCTCCTCCTCCTCACATGGCTGGTCAGGTACTGCAGGATATTGCTGCTTCTTGCAAACTATGAAAATATAAGCACTGCTAAGGAAGAGTAGAGCAGTTGCTTTTGAACCGGTCAGGAAGGCCAAGGTTTGACTATTGCCACGGATACACACCGTTGTTACTGTTGAAGGCCAAACCAACCCCAGCGTGGAGACCCAACATGGAGAGAGCAGTTTGGAGATGCTGACAGACTTGGCTGCTTGTCTGGTAAGGCAGGGCTAGGGCTGGTCGGTGGAGCAGCCTAGTTCCTTCAAGGTAGCAGAGTGTGTAACGTGTAAATGGTCTTTAAGGAAAGACCACAAAGCTTGTATTTGTGCTCTTCTGTATTGTAAATAGCATGGTTTTCAACAGAGCAGCAAGACTGTTTTCTGTAGCCTTTCCTTACAGCCTTTCCTCTTTATCATCCAGCTGCAACATGTTACCGGCTATTCCAATGACAGCCTTCCCATGGTTATTAAAAACATACAGAAATTAATTTATACCATGAATGCTTGTTCATTTAAACATTGTTAAAGATCCAGCTTTAACCTGTAACAGCAGGGAAAATTTGAATTTTAACCAACCTGCCTCACGAAACTAGAGTTTCTCAGTGCAGTAGGGATTTTCTTCCCACATGGTCTGTTACTATCATTGCACTATAGCAAGCTCTCTGTTTCTTTGTCACATACTCTTCTTGCAAGCAACAGGATGGCTGTACCATCACACTACTTGCATTCTAGAGGATACTGGCTCTGAAAATCAGCATGCTATGCTATTCCCTATATTTATTTCTATTCTGTTGCTTCAAAAAAAAAGTTTGTACTGATTTCTCTCTCCTTCTTTGACTGTATTCTGTGAAGGAAAGAAACAGACTGTCTTGGAAGTGGCAGTGGTGTAGCTCACTCTTGCTACCTGAAGAGGGTTTGTAAGTAGCATGCAGCCTGTATTTTCTCTTTCCTTGTCTGCTCAATCCAGATTACAAAAACGCAGGTATCAGCTTCTCACACCATGGATCCTGGATCTCAGAAGGAAGAGTCTTTAAACAGAACTAAACATTTTTTCTATTTAAAAAAATTGATTTGTGTTTTGCCTATCTAGGCCAGTAATTTGTAAATTTGTTTTCAGGTTTACCTTGTCATGCTCATTGATCAGGCTTTCTCTAAGGTAATGCTTATTTGTTGTTCTTTCACAGGTAGCTTTCACCTCCATTTAACATAGCCCCAGTGATTAGGTGTTTGGCCCATAATATATCCATTTTCTGCTGTGAGATTAGGAGCTACAAAGCTGTTAGTATCACAGAGAAGTAAAAGTAAAATCTAAATCTGCTCACATCCAGAACTTTCTGAAGTATGTGGAGGAATACATGTTGGGGAGAGTGGTCAGCAGACCTCTCAGGCTGTACGGAAGAGTTACTGAGAAACAAGTAGATGTAACTTCCCTTGTTTCCACTGGGGTAAGGGAAGGCTGATATTTGAAAAACACACCTCAGAGCTGTACATACCTCTTGACTTCTGAGGGAAGGATGTAATTTGAAATATGTCCATTGGAAGTAGGAGCTGCCCTTCCAAAACAGGAATGGCCACCCAGGATACACATGAGCAATGCATGTGGCTTCCGCTGCTGTGAACACTTGAACGCTTGGCAGACACACCTGGAGAGTGAGGTGAAGGAACTCAACAGTCTAAAATGCCCTTTTCCCAAACAAGCCTCCGCTGTAGTAAGCTGCATTTCTCCTGCCCTCCAGCTCCTTGTCTTGTACCCTTTCTGCTGCAGTAACAGACTAATGCCTGTCTTCCAGCTGGTTTCAGCAACTCCTTTCTCTGCAGTCCCTTATACTCCCATAGCTTCTTACACAGTCTCCATTGGAGTAGCTAAATATTTAACAGCCTTCAGTGTATTTTTCCTCAGAAAATACCTGCAAGGTCACTATTGTTCTGCTTTCACAGTTAGAGAAATTAAGTTACTGGCCCAAGTTCACAGAGATCTATGCTTTTCAATTGTTTCCCAGTTGAAAAGTACCTTTTGCAGCACAGAAGCCTATACCACCAGATGAAGGTAGCTGGACTAACACTGGGTGGCTAAGGCAGTGTCTGGGAAGCGTGTTTGTGAACCGTCACATTTGTCTGTATTGATGCCCACTGTGGTGAGAGGAACACCAGGTCAAAGGCAGATGGAGGATGCCTTACATCCAAACACATACATCACTCAGTCACCGACTTTGGTGAAATTGTTCTTTTGAAATGAGAACTCGTGGTGAGGTAGAGTGAGCTCAACTTTAAAACTTTGGTTAACTGACTAAGAAATGTACTTCCCTTCAGAATTGTTGCTTGCTAATGCACTTTTAAAAAGTTCTTGTCAATATATGATTTGCTCTTAATGGCTTGAGCCTTCTCCTGCTGAACTGAAATAGTAAAAACAACAACAAACAACAACAGGTGCAATACAGTTTTAAATACATTTACAAAGAAAAACCAGAATGGATATTAGGTTATCATTTCTCAATAACATGCATTTGTAATTGAAGCAACATAACTTAAAAAGCTTTGCGCAGCACCACAGTGTATCTCATGAGTGCTGTGAAGATCAAGACAGCGCAATGCCTGTAGAGGAATTGTACCAGAAGAGGTAAGGCATTTTATTAATAAAAGATGAGCTCAGTATTAGATACGAATAAATCTTCTGTAAAGTAAAGCCATTAGAGCGAGCAAGAAGTACTATTCAATCATACAGCACATAGACAGCTAGCTGCCCACTCAACTAATGTAACTGCTCCAGACCTGCATTTCATCCAAGTTAGAATTTACTCTGAGAAATGGTAGAACAATGTGGAGGCAAAGGAGGTCTGATTAAGAACCAAAATTCCACAGAAGCCTGTAATCTAGAATTGCTTCTTGGGTTCCTACCAAAATTCCTTCTATATTTAAACAGATATATGTGTGACTGGAGGGCTTTAGGGTTCCTTGGAAAATAGCAGACTAATGTGATAATCGTGACATTGTTAACACCTTCACAAACCTTTTCTTACAAAGGGAGTCAGCAGCTGTAGGACATGCCTCCAAAATGGATCTTTTTGGTAATGTTTTAAATACAGATGCCTGCTACTGCAGTAAATGAACTACAATATATAGCTGTGCATCTTTGTACACTGTATATTTCTATATTCTTGAAACAAATGTATTACTGCCTGAAATTATAAATGTTTTAGAGAGTCCTATGTTTCTTTCATAACCCTAGTTATTAATGGAAAAAAGGGGTTTTTTTTGACACAGCTTTTGAAAATACAATTACTTCTTGTAAAATGAAACTTTATTCTAAAATGTATCCAAAATTGCAAGACACAAGCACCATTAAACAGATAAATAGACATATATTTATGTACAGAGAGCATCAAAACACAAAACAATTGTTAATATAATTCTTATACCATTTTAATGAGTATCCATCAATAAAACTTTACAATTTAAAGAAGACTTTTCAGTTGCAAAACAGTTGTAAAATCATATGTATAAATTATGTTTACTACAATTCCAATAACAGAGGCAAAGTAAAATACAAAAATAATAATCAATACTGCAAATTCAAATACAAAACCCAAAGTAATGCTGCACAGGTACATACGTACACTGGATGAATTCATGCAGCTAGGCAGTGCAACAAAATAACTGCTGAGTTTAACTTATCACAAAATGGAACAACCATGTCAGCAAACAGAAGAAAATATATTTTTGTAATAAATCATAGTGCATTTGAAGTTAGACTTTATAAAATGATTGTTGAGTGATATACTTCTAAAATTCCCCATGTGTTTGAGATCCCCCAACTCCTCTCCTGCAAAATAAAATACAAATGACAAAAGCTAAAAAACCCACTGCAGTACAGAGTCTGATGTACTGGTACCATCTTGATTTTTTTTAATTCTCGGTATCAGACTTGCTTGCAAGTGTCCATGTCCACAGGGACATGCGTTCCTCCTTGCTACCAAAAGTAAATCTTTCACGCTTCAATGCTATCTCCATAAACTGAATCTCACACGATGCTTAGACTGCACTGGTTTAAAGAGACAAAGCTGAGCCTTGAAAAAAGAACTCTTAAATCCCTATGAAGTACAGAGAGTAAAACGGAGGATAGAGAGACCTCGTTATTCCTGAAGCTCCTATCCCTAATTGCTTTAATTACATAAACAGAGAATAACATAAGAGGCTTTTATGGCTTGGATGAAATTTCTGCTGATTTGCTGGGCAAGCGCAAAGCCCGCGTTTCTCCACAGGGCTTGCCTTTCACAGTGCAGAAGGCTACAGACTATTTTGGTTGGTGAAAGGAAGCCTCAGGTAACTATATAGAAAAATACTTCGCGGTGAAAATGTATTAGCGATAAAGAAACAAAATCAAAACCCTTGAAAACTGTGATTTCTTGTGTAGCTGTGATACTAAAACATGGCTGTTCACCTTTCAGTTCTGCGTTGGGTGGTGTATCATGAACATGTAGATAAAACTGAGGTTCATACCTCACTGAATATTACTGGTTAAGTGTCAAAATTAAATGAGATACAATTACACGGTCTGACACTTTTTTTTCTTAAAATCTTACGTGATAAGCACGCTCAGTGTTTTCACTAGAAGTTACTGCTAAAATGCTACATTTCTTTGCTGAGAAGACTAATTTACAGCAGCCTGTAAACTACTGAAGAGTTGCTCCCTGCATCCTTTGTGCTTCCAAAACCCCCTTTCAAGACATCACGAACTTTCAAGTTAATGGGAGTTTCGAGCAAAAAAGGGATGCAGAAAACCAGCTGTATTGGGTAAACAATGTAGCAATTTATACAGCATCATTTCTAAATTTCCAACATGCAAGCACGTGTAGAGAGAAGCTAAGAGACAGCATGCACTGCAGTGATATGTCATTGTGCTTATGTCTGATGAGAATACTATGGCATTTTCACCCAGGAAAACATAAACATTAGCCCCAGAAGACTCAAATAGCCAGTATTAACGAAGCCATCAGCTACTATGTAGTAAAGAACACCCCCAAAAAGGGAAGAAGTTTGTCTGCTCGTAGCTTATAGATACTGAAGCTGAAGAGAATTACAAAGGCACGATACAAGCCTATATTTCTTGTAAATTATATCTATTCATATATTTTTGCTCAAACCACCTCAAGATACTGAATGGTAAAATAATAATTGAAGATACAAATGCTAATTGAAAGTTAAGCATTAAAAATAAGTGATTGCTGGAGAAGATAGCTCATTACTTGCTACATTTCTACCCTTCCTGGGTGGTGAGCTTGTCCACCTTTCCTCCGCTGGCTGACAAAAGCCGTCAAGATATTCGAGAACGTGGTGATCCATCGAGCGTGTCAGACGACAGACAGAATGGCTTTATGCATCTGAGAAGTTGTCAGTAAATGGCTGCCACAGCAATCTTTCCCACTGCAACTGCTTTCCCTTTGGCCCAGAATTCACTGACAACCCAGAAACACTAACTGGAAATTCACACCCATTTTCATGCAGAGATGAGACTAGCATAATTCGTGAAGATAACATTTTGGTTAAGTTCGGCACTCAAAATAATGAACAGCAGAGCAGGGATTGTACTAGCATATAATAAAAAACAATTCTCAATTTTTTTATTCATAGCTACACAAGATGCATATCATTTTCAACACTGAATGACTCACAACTCGGAAAATAAAGCAAATGCATCAATACTGCTCCTATTGAACTCACTAGAAAATTACACCCACTTTTGTGTGATGAAGTTATATGGCAACTTGGGAGGCAGCTGCCGTCTCAGGCCCAGCTGTGAGAATGTGGACACTTCATGAAGGTGAAAAGGTGCAAGTTACAACATTCGCATTTTTAAACGTCAGCTGTTCCTCGGCTCGCAACGAGAATTGGTACAACTGCTGTTATGATTTTGTACTGGCAGTTAATGAAGAAAGGTATCAAGCTGTACTATAATAAGGTAGCTCTATGGTGCAAGCCTGAGGTGGAACCTGCTATAAACGGGCTTTGCTAATCCGCAGTAATGCTGCTTGCAAAGATTTGGTCTGTCTGAAAGTGGATACTTTCCTCATCTCCAAACTACCATGTGGAAACATAAAACATTTACCAGAAATTTACAAAAAAAACCCACCCCATAAACTGCCGTTACTACTTGTATTCTCGCAATCCGAAATTAGGAGCTTCTAGATTTATTCTTTAAAGCTCTCAGGAAAGGAAAGGAATCTTTAGCTATCCCCAGAAAGTATGAACATTAATATCTTAGTTACAACCTCACAGCTGATATTAAAAGCAGCATAGGCGATTGCTGGTGTTGATTCATCTAGTTAATGGTTTCTTCATGTGTTAACTTTCAATGAATGAATCAGTGCGGGCAAAGAGTGAGAGAGCCCACCGAACAAATAAAGGTGAGGATTTCTAGGCAGGTGTAAACCTTCCAGAATTGTTCAGACAAGTTAATTCAAGTTACATCTGCTTATAAAAGAGGAATTAAAGATGGAGAAAATAGCAAAGTGGGGGAGAAATCTCGTGTTTGAGATTGAAGGATTCAGAAACTCATCTGGAAGCCACACAGATGCAGGTTCTTAGGAGCTGCATTATTCTTGGCCGTACCAGGCTCAAATAAATACTTTTGTGTACAGGGATTTGAAGCTAATTATAAACCCTTGGATTCATTCCACCTAACTGTAGGCCCTTAAAAGCATGCAGGATTCATCAGTGGAGAGGGCAATTGATGCCATAATACAGTCTTCCAGGGGCACCTCCTCTTCTGTCCCTCCTCTGACTTACAGAAGAGATTTAGGCTGGTATTTTTAGGCAGCTAAAATGAGGTTAGGATGAATCAGGCCACAGTGTAGAGCAGAAACAAGTCTGATGTGGTGGTACAGTATTGCCATTACAACACACAGTCTGTAATAGCCTTGTCTGAGGCTCCAACCCAGATACGCTTTGTGGTTTGTGACCCACACAATCCATGTCTTTGAAGCTCCCCAGTCTTGCAAGGAATTTTTTAAAGATAAAACAGTGAGGCTTGATTTTATGCCCTTGTTTGTTCCTTAGACAAGGTGCTTCTCTGAACATGGGATTCCCGGAGCTGTGCTGCACTGGCTGTCAGAGGCATGCTCTAAGGGAGGCTCTCTCGATATACAAACGCACGCAGAGTTGTGTTTTGGTACAACAGAACCAGCACCACTGAACCTCTCTGACAGCTGTGGAAAACAGCTGTGTATTTCAAAAAGGATTTTGAAAGAAGGGAAGCCTTCAGGGGGAGGTCTGTTTTCTGACACAAAGGGCTTCAAATACAAGATGTATCCGTGGTACAGCTCTTCCAAGGGCTGCAGGTGGGATGCTGCAGTTACAATCGCCCAAAGCAGGACCCTGAACCATTTGGAAAGGGATCACTGTCAGGCAGCGTGTTGGACTGTTCATCAACACAGACTACTGCCCTTCTGATAGCATCCCAGAGGCTGCTTTTAAAAATTACACACAAGGTCCGGGGAACTTTGCAGTAGAGTGATCACTCTTCCTAACACAACACGCACACAATTCTATGTATGATGCTGTGGGAATTTTGTATCGCCATGCTTTCAAACTGTTTCAGTATGGCATGGATTGGCTCCTTGCGGCAGCTGTTGATAATGAAGATGAAGCACATGCTGAGAAGAAATACAGCTGTTCTAAAATACGTGAAATATGTAAGATCCCCAATATTATCAATATTAATGCTTAAGGTCACAAGCAGTATCAAGTTTTGCATGTATTTTCTACATCAATATTTATATTGACAACTTTCATTTCTTGCTGGTTTGGAGAATTACTGAAGTTTTCTTTACTTCCAGAGACTGGAGTTTGAATATTAGTTTCATTTATGATGTTGAAAGTAATTGTGTGTCTAAAATACACCTGCCTAGTTGTTTAAATGTGGCCCACAAATACTTGCGATTATGGGATTGGCATTGCCCTGTTTTTCTCTGTAAAGGGCTGTAGAAACTTTTTTTTTACCTTAGAAATATAGAGAATTTATCTACAGATTGGCTTGAAAGTGTGAGGAACATTTATTGCAAGTACTCAAAGTCTTACATGAAAGGGTGAAGGTGCAAAGTCATTAAGAAAGACTGCCTTTATTCAAAAGGTTAACCTCATCATTTGAACTAGCAATAAAAACAAATAAAACACAGAACTTAAAATAATACAAGTAAGAATCCCCTTCAATTTTAGCAGCTTTTTCACTTTTCCCATCATTGTCTTTCGGTCTAGACAGGATTTGAATTTCTGATGTCAGAAACCAGCAAAGAATACATATACATTTTCAGGTCTTTGTTGTATATCATAAAATACTAATAAAAAAGAATCCAGAGTTCAAGAATTCAGATTATTTTTCTAACTTGATAACAGACAAATCATTAAATTCTCCTTCAAGCACTGCCTCGCATAAAGCCTGCGGTAGCTGCGGACGAGGACACAATACGGAGGCAATGCTTCCTTACCCCCTGCATACCCTTAGTGGTGGGTTTGTGCCCTGGCACCAATGCAGAACTTTTTGGGGAAAAAAAGAGACACCAGAGGAGAAGCTAGTTATGTCCTTGCTCACTTAGAGCAGGGAAGCCTGTAGGCTGGTGGGTCTCTCTGTGACAGTCTGCTGGGGTCCCACAGGTGCCTTGGCTGGGGGACAGCAAGAGGAGAGATTTAGACTTTCCCTCCTGTTTCCTGCACAGGGTGTGATTTCTCAAGCTCACAGGTGCCTGCGGTTGGAAAGCACACGCTGCGTAACGGGGCACGGAGTCACAGAATGGGCTGACCTCCAGCTGCCTGTTGTCTGCTAAAATCCAACCCCAAGCTCTCAAAACCAGTATGAACTAGGTTGAATTATCTTACGTTACATTTGATTTAATATTCCTGTAAATGGCTTATATATCTGCTGTCTGAAATACATTCTGAAACCACTAAGCGTGCTTAACAAAGCTTTAACTATATGTGAACAGCAAGTTTTGATGACAGAACAAGTACTGTTGTAGTATATAATACACATGGCTGTACAATCAAAAGCCACCTCTTGCTTCAAAACAATAATTTACAGTAGTAAGCAATGGTGACAAGTTTCTTGTCACAAAACCTACAGGAATTTACAGAATATGCATGGATCACCGAGGTTATAATGCCAGCAGTAGACTACACAGAGTATTTTGTGCAATGTGAACAAAGTTGACAATAGTTTACCAATGCTTTAAGTAATTCACATAAATATGCTAACCCACCAGCTATCAAATATTCCTCCTCTCCCCACCAGAAACAAGTGTTTGCCAGATGCATGTACAGCAATCCATAAAGCAATTGATTTGTTTTTGTGGTTTTAGGCAAACATGCACAAAATAGATGCACTGCAACATTTTTACAAGGGGATACTTGCCACAAAAAAAAAAAAGCCCTCAAAATTGGCATCTAAGCATTTTGATTCACACTTCTCAAATAGCCACTACAAGGCTAAAAAAATTTATTGTATGGATGCTTTTTGTCCTAAAAAAAAAAAAAAGTACTTTATTCTCAAGTAACAGAAAGCTCGAGCTTCCACTTTATTTGTGCCACTCTTCCATGTCTGCATTTCAGCCCTAGTTTAGGAACTTGTTTTCTCTTCCTTAACCATTAATGTAAATGTAAATCAAATAAAAACTTTCAGAAAAATGAAAACAGACTGGGGAACAGCTTATACCTGCTTTTGAACGTCATGTTTATAGATGACAATTTAGCAAACACTGCTTTTCTTTTCCGCTAAACTGCTGGACATGCTCTGTGCTCCCCTTGGAGGACTTTGACTTCCGCTGGAAGGGCACCTGCACTTTGCTCATCGGTAACAAAAGGTGTGGCCTGTGGATATTGCAGTCCCTGGCCCACAGCCTGCCTCGATCAAGAAACCCAACCTCTCTGCTGGGGACCACAGGCTCTGCAGGACCCGCCTCTGCATTAGAAAAGAGAGCGGCTGCCAAATCCTAGCTATCAGTTTGCTGCTAACCAGCTTGTTATCAGTAACGTACGTTCCAAACTCTCCTTGGACATTATAGCTTTAGTAAATTTCTACTTCAATTAAACATGCTCTATTTGGATTTAATTTTCCTCCAATCTGCATGGCAAATATCAGCTTTTGTTTCAAGCCATTTTACGTCATTGGTAGAAATCATCTTGTCTAATGCCAGAGCCTGTGAGATGCTAACTTTCCTAATCTTGAACAGTAGGACCTCTCAGGGTATTGCACTGCCACTCCTTATCTGTTGTTACGCTCAATGTCTCCAATGAAATAAACTCTATAGTAGGCTCTATAGGGCTCTAGTTACAGATGTGAACAACTTTCTGTATCTTTATTGGGCAAGTTGTTCTTATTTTTGTGCAAAGATCTGGCATGGTACATTTAATGGGAAAATCCAAATGAGAGAGAAGAAAACATGGAAGATTAAACAACAGAAATAAAGACTACAAATATCCAGTTCATCCAGTTGATAATTTGGCTCCTCAAGGATAGGAGCAGTTGTTCCATGGCAATAAATCTTCATATCAAAAGTGATTAGTGATGATTTTACTCTATAGGAACAAATATAGGTTTGGTCATGGTTATTGTTACAATTCTCTCCTAATCTGAGGAATTGTATATATCTCCGTAACAGACCAAACTTATAAATTGTATGGTACACCTAGTGTACCCAGGGTACAGAGAAAATGCATCACCTTTCAAAATCCCCATGTTTTGTGCTGATTCTCTATGAAAACTGGTGCTCAACTGCCAGAATTTTCTCTTAGCTAAATTAAGCTTCTTGTCTGGGCATCGTAAAATCTTAAGGGAGCCCCAGATGTAACTGCAAGAAGAATTGTACAAGTTCTCAAGAGAACAGCGAGGTAGCGTACGAATACCTTGTTTCTGAGCGCACCGCTGCGCGCACCTGGTGGATAATTATCCAGTCCTTAATTACCAGACCCTGCGAACAAGCCTGTTTGACCACTCGGTAACTCTTCTCAGAGATACAACCACAGAAGCCTGCACAGCTAAGGGGAACCCCGAATCATCCATGAGATACAGTGAAAACACGGAATAGACAAATGAAACAACTATTTGTGAATTAGGCTCTTACAAAGTCATACATATAAGGTATTAGGCAATCCACTTTTGGGGATGTGGAAGGAGCTTTGAACATAAAGTTCAGGTGTGTTATTCAGAGCAACTAGGTAGTAAATCTTGTTTTGATCCAATTTCTCCAAAACCATGTATTTCAGCAAATATTTATGATGCTGAATTCAAATAAATTTAAAAAAAAATGGTAATTTGTTTTCTCAATTTTTTTTGCACATTGAAATTAAATAGTGGCTAGTAAGTGACCATTTCAAATTATAATTGAAAATTGCATTTTTATTAAATGTGATAACAGGTACCCAAGAAAACCTTTATACATTTTTATGGCAAGTTTTCCCATTACATGAGAGGCTTTCTTACACATTTTAAGTTTAAACGATGAATAGTGACCAAACAGAAATTTGCACTAAAATTGCAAAGCTGTTAGCTATGTTGAGGGAAACTATGGCTGCAGAATTGAAAACAAGATGGAAGGACAAGTTCACAAAAATAGCTCATGTCATAATGAACAATGCTCTAATAAAATAAGAAACAGAAGAAAGCTAAATCTGTTGCACGTATCATATCAGCACTATTGATACTTAAACATGCTCCTGCATTGGTAAAATCTTTAAAATAATGTCTGTTTAGGGAAGACTAAATTTGAGCTTCTAGACCGTCCACGCTCAAGCATGGTTTTAGCGTATTAGCAGTCCCACTTTCCTGAAGGATACTGCGCATATTCTTAAATCTGTTTAAAATTTACTATGTGCAGGCTTTATTTCAAACAAATGTGAATGTGTTTGGAGGATCAGAGTTTTAGTGTGCTGAGTATATGATCCATTTATTTTCTCTAAATTTGTTACTGTAATTTGTTTCCAAGATAAAAGCACTGGCAGACAATTTGCATGCATGCACTCAACACAGTATTTTAGATAAGGACTTTTTTCTTGTTTTTCAGGTTGAATCATCATTTTGTTCATTTCAACAGAGCCTCTGTATTTTGCTCTCTTTACTCAGTTTATACATCTGCCAAATAATGTCACACTTCAGATAGATTATGTATTTCACCCAGACCAGGGTGAAATCCTACCCAAAAAATGGCTTTATGATGTGAGTGGTTTTATCAAAGTTTAAGCTGGACAACTGGCGTGAACAGCAGCTTATAACACTGAGCCAATAATGTCTGGAAAGTAGAGGAAGCTGCACACACTAAAATTTAAATCTAACTCATTTATCTCTGAGTGTACTGAATTTTTATAGTTGTTTCGTATCATTAAATCCTGAATTAGATCCTTAGTGTGATCAGTTTGAAGAGAAATGAGCTGTCACTGTTGAAAGAATTTTTTGGGTTTTATTTGAAAGATGTGGTTTGTCAGGATTCTCATCCTTAGGGCCCAACCAAACCCAAGCGTGTTTGGGGCAGGAGCCATGGTTATATCATCACTGACAGTCAATTAAAAAAAAAATAAATTTGCCTGCACTGATCTTCTTTTTTTACATTGTCAAGCTCTAGTTTACATTCTTCAAATGCAAATGTGTAGGGTCAAATCTTTAAGAATCCAGTCCATATTTAGAAAACACAACAAGAACAAAGAATCAGAGCTGACTAGCAATAGGAGATAACACTTAAAAATAATTAACTGATCTGCGAAATAGAAATCGGTGCTACATGTATCAGCTGAAAATTCATTTTGACTGGTAAAGGGAAAAAAACCAGTAAAATGTTCAACACTGAATATTGTAACAGCTGGTCCCTCATTAAATTACTCATCTAATTCCAAATCATCCTTACATGCAGTATTTCATTTGCTAGCCACAGAACAGGGGAAAATTCAAATGATTGTTAGCCAGTTCAAGAAGCTGTCCTTCTGCCGCATGAACTGCTATTCATAAAGAGGCAAGATTCTATTAAATTCTTCCGAATTTGAATTATTTAAAATAAATAATTAGCCTACATATTTCTCATTGCGTTTTCTCACTGCAGGGGGAAGCAACAGCTGGATGTCTTGGGATATGGGGACTTTTAATATTATATTTTGTGAATTCAAAAGGGGAGCAGTCTGGTAAGTCTGGAAGTTGTTACTATCTCTGAATATGTGACCCATTGGTGGTCTGGACTCTGCAACCAGAAAGCTTCCAAATCAAAAATGGCAAATGTGGTCTTAGCCACAGGCTGGTGGGTGACTCTCTGATCTGGGGACTGTCACTCTGAGATGCCTCCGAGTCAAGTGGCACCACATTTATTCCCCCGAGACTCAACTCAGGGCTACTGCCACACTTTTTACATACACCAAACTCACTTGACAGCGGAGGAGGGGAACACGGAGTGCAACTGCAGTTCTTCCTCACGCTCAGGCAATTAAGAAAATAATGCAACCCATACATGCAAATATCCAGTTGGGTTTTTTTTTAAGGCACACATCAGGCCGCATGCTTTACTTGTAATTCATACAGTGTCTTCCTTGCCCAAAACCCTGTTCTTGCCTATACAAGACTTAGACATGGAGATAAAATTTGGGTATGAATACTTGTCTTCATTGGTTTATGCAGCAGGTAAAATACTGGTTTCACTGTGAAATTTACAAGTGAATCCCAATTTCTACAAGGCCAGAATATTTGCCAGAGTTCTCACAGTATGAGAGATCCATTAGTTCCTATTTCTGCTACTCTTAAGATTTCACCACTTCTGTTTTTAAAAAGCCTTGCTTTAACCTTGCCTGAAAGACTCTTTTACAGAATCATGATCTATTTATTTTTATATTAAAGAGAGAAATCTATCTAAAAACCCAGTGTGGAAAAACTATCCTGCACCACTTAAAATAAAATTAGTCCCAGAGCTGGACAAGTTCTGACATTATCAATAATGCTGTTGCATAAGGACACATATAAACAGCAGTTACATTACACATTGATATCTAGTGCATTAGAAATATAAGCGTGAGTAAAAAGTCAGTGCTTGGAAATAGTCTTTCTTTCCACATTAATACTCTAGATATGATGAAAATCCTACAAGGATTTATAAACAAAAGAAAGAAAATAAGCAAAAAGCTCTATGCATATTAAAAAAAAAAAACCCAAAGGGATAATTATAATTTGAAAGTTGAGTATTCAGCACATAAGACTGTTTTCTAATCTAGTTGTTTCCTAATGGTTCAGCTGCAGAACCTATGTACGGTTATCACCTGATCTTACCAATGGATGTGTAAGTAACTTTACTCACGTATGTAAGCATAGGGACGTAAGCCTTCCCTACAGAACACAAGATGATTAGGCTTCTTTATATCTGATTAAAATTCTAACAATAAGATACGCACTGAGTATTCATGTAGATCTCCCAAATCTAAAATTTCGCAAGCTTGCACATCTTTTATTCCACCAGCCTGTGGGGCTACACAGGTATGAGAAGTGCTGGCTGCACACAGTAACTTGTAGTGTCAGGGCACAGAATGACAAGCCACGAGAAGCTGGGCCTGATCCTGCTCCTTTTGAAGCCAGGAATGTATTTACTGAGATTAATGCTGCAGGATCAAGGCGACCATGTTTAATTTGATATAAATGTTTTGAAAAAGAAATGGGAAGGGGGAACAAAGATCTACTGGCAGTAAGGAAAACTGTATAGAAAGGAGTTCAGAAGAACTACAGAAGAAAAATTATGTGCCTGAAAGGATGCTATGCTCTTGTATATAAATTAGGATAAGGTATTTTGATAATGATATTCAATATGTACTGGCAGTTCCATTTAAGGGGTTTCTTTGTGCAGGTTTAATTTAATGGTCAGACTTTCATCTTTAACAGGTGCTTATACGGAAAAATACTGGAGAGAATGCCAAATTCAGAAAGAAAAAAAACCCAGAAGTCTCTGATTAACAGTAAGCCCCGATTCTGCTTAATTTTGCCACAGAACGAAGCTTCAGCAGTGGCATGTACTCTGTCCTGTAAGACAGCCCTCAGTGATGCCACCACGACCGGTTGTCATGTGCTCAGTGGACACACTGCTCTCCTGCAGGAGCCCCAGCTTGGCCTGGGACAGCACAGGGGTTCCCCTGGAGACACAGGTGTTCCCCCTGGAGCATCCCCAGATGCTCTCGATCGTTGAAGAGCTCACTTGAGGGCACACTTACCTGCTGCGTGAATGGGCTGGGGCACTTCATGCATAGTCCAGACATACCCATCTACCTTAGTCAGCAGCAGTGACATATCTGACTCAAACTGGGCAGAAAAGAGTCCTAAAGGCTACTGAGGACAATAGAGATGTCAAATGCAGGCTGCAAGGATGTCTGGATTCTGCAGTGCTTATGGCAGAAGCTGGGGCCCACTGGGGACATAGCTACTACAAACAGTGGTATTAGTGACAACAGCAAAGGGTCTTAGGAAATGAGATCTGATTTTGTGCTCTTGTAACTCAAATCAATAGTAGGGGCTTCTATCATCTTTTGAGATAGCAACAAAGTGTTTTCCAAAGATAAGCAACTGAATGCAACTTTCATCATCACTGGGAGTGAAGTCCACAGACCATATAATGACTTTCTAGTTTATGTTTACAACTAATCAAAGCAGTTATTATTACTCAAAAGTAATGCTACCAAAATCTCTGATATTTTAATATAATTTTAAGCCTCCAAGAGTTTAATCTTTGAATAATCCTAACAGAAGAGAAAAAAGTGTTACATCTTTTTATTTTCATATATTATATATATAATATATGTAATTAAAAATGAGTTAAGGGATTGTAGTATTTCTTACACATCCTGTTATGTGCAGCTATCATCACAAAGAGCCCATTACGTATGCTTCTTTATCACAAGTTCATGAAAAATGTCTCCTTGCAAGACTTCATGGACATACCGCAACTCAGAACTGCTCCTATGTAAGTGGCTCTTCTATATGCAAAGTCCAAGGAGGGGACTTTCCTTTTTGTCAGTGGCATGAATTTTTGCTCAGCCACTTTGTGCCTGCATTGCTGATCATCAACCTTTTGACCACTACACAACTGAAAACTTATGTTTTCTTGGGGGAGCTGGAAGTCATCAGGAACTAAATGTACCATAATCTTGGTTTTAGAGCTTCCAGAAGCATTTCTTTTAAGACCATATGCTTTTTCTCCATTCTGTCCCCAGCTTTCATGTCTAATAGGCTTATCTCCTTATAAAATGGCCCAGACCTTTGTTTCTCTTCTGTTAATGGCAAAAGCTAAGACCCTCACGAGGCTAGTAGTCATAAAAAGTTTACTCCATCATTTTGGCTCACAAAAAAAGAGAGACTGCTCACTGGCAAGTTTTGGGGGAATTCATTCTGGTTGACGTTGTGAAAAATACACGAAGGGTAGCAGGGTGACCTAATTTTCTGAATAGGCTTGAGAAATACTGTTTGTATTAGGACCATGGATTGTTACAGTTCGGTTGAGAATCACTGAAAATGGGAAACGTAATAGTAAATTGTTAGAAAAGGTTTCAGTGATAAGAACTCTACTGCATTTCCACTAACTACCTCCCCTACAGAAGATCATGCTAAATAGAAAACTCATTTCCAAGGGCAGAAGAAGCCCGGACACTTTATTGCTAGATTCTATACCAATTGGAGCTCACTTACAGTAACCTTATAGTACTCTATATAAACTGAGAAGCTTGTATCAAATTCAGGCTTCCATTTAAAATAGATATTGCAGATATTAGGCTTCAATTAAAGAAGAAAAATAACCTTCAGTGCTTCTTTTTTTAAAGGCAAAGTATAAAAAAAAAATCACCAAACTAGGTGAAAATTATTAAATTTCTCCAAAAAATTAAGATGAGCTTTCTTCTATTTCTTGAGACAGTACAGTTTGTGATTCACAGGGTAACTGGTATCAAACACAAGTTTATGAAAGCTCTTATAAGCAATTTTATTCCTAACCATAATGGCAGACATTTACAAAATCAGAAGAATTTATCATTTGAGTTCACCTTAAAAAATAACTTATAAAGCAGTGATATATGCAATGTAAAACAGTTCAGGAGGGGAGAGGGAAAGTAAATTTTAATAATTAAAATGTAAACGTGAAAAAAAAAAGATGGAATAAAAGCCCCTACTTCTCATTTCTACTTAAGATGTCATGTGATAATATTTTACAATTTCATGTGGGTCTGCATATGTATGTGTGTATTTCTATATCACACACACATACATATACATTAACCCACATGTGTACATACACAGATAATTGTTTGCAGTTCCATCTTGGGCAGTTCTGTTTCGCCACTTTTTACGGTTGCCTCAATCATGTTTGGGACCCACTGTCTTGACAAAACGGGGGAGATGGTAGAAAAAAAAAAAAGGTGGGTCTGATTGTGTCTGAGATCCTTTTGTTAAACTGTACACTGGGATGAATAATTTTCTTCTGCAGTAGCTCTCTGAAGAGGGCCAACTCACTGTGGTCTTCATGGCGAGACTTGTTAACGGATCACACACTCATTGTCATGCTAGGGGAGTACTGAAAAAAGAGGAATCCACATTTTAACAACCATTTCCCCCCCCCTCCAGGCAACTAAAACCACTTCTGGACCACAACAATGAGTTCAAATGTCCACACGCTCTTTGAACTTCCTCCTAAATTTGTATGGTTGCCTGTGCTGTAGTTCAATTTGTGGTATCACAACTTCTGTTATGCTTCTCTCGTTATGCAAAAATACAGCTATTGCTGATAAAGCCACCTCCCTTGAAGATTGTTCTGGTGTTTCCCGGGAGGTGTGATGAACTTCACTGATGCTTTTCATGTTTTTTTCTGGTCAATGTTGGCTATTGAGGGTATTTAGCTAGGCAGATGGCTAGGCTCAAGTAGACCAGCTGCATTCATGGCTACCTGAACCACATAATGTTTTTGAGAGCCTTTTATTACTTTATGGAAAGAAACGAGTAAAGATATGTCTGACTGGAATGAAACTAGGCTCTTGGTCTTAATTATTCTATGTTATCGATTTTAGGAGGCAAGCCGAATCAAGGATCAGTGGTCATTCTCCTTTATGTGAACCAGAAATTCAATCACCACATTACATTATTATTGTAACACAAATTGAACTGCAGCCCTTATACAAGCTATAGTTGCCCTCAGGTTAGCAGTACTTCATTACAATAATCAATGGGACACCACAATACCTAGACGTAGTCCACAACTATATGCCTAATTTGTTTTTAAATTGAGAATTGTAGACTGCAGAAACACTTACTTTGGCCTAAAATCTTCTAAGTAGAGGAAAATGTTCAAATGCAAGATGTATTAGCATTATGAAAACCAATACAAGAAACAGAAAGATAGATTTGGCTTTGCAAAACCAAACATGCAATAAAAAACCTGCCAAAGCTAGAGTTTCAAGATGACCATTTCCAATTGTCTAAGCATATTAGAAAAAGTATTTTGGATGGGTCTTCCCTGTCACGTAAACTGCATAGAACGGACTACTTGGGTAATGTCTGTTTTGTCCCATGTCAGGTCTCTGATGGTTTGCCTGTCCCATCATGCGCTGAGCACTCCCACAGTGGGCCACCAAAGCTAGTAAGAACATACTTATCTTCAGCCAATGATGTCAGAGATCAGCTCAAATGCTTAAAGCAAACCATTTGCTCAAGTGATTTCTTGTATCTGAGCCGAAGTATCTGGGTAATCACTTTGGACAAGGAATCTAGAGGTGATCTAAAGGTGTTTGTGATTTCTAACTTATTATTAGCCAAGCACCATTCCCCACCCCCAACCAAAACCGCTGGTGAACTGAAAGCAAATCTGCCTGAGAAAGGACTTCTTAATAATGTCTACTCTAGCTAGGTAATGAAATATGAATCAGAAAGCAAGACAGTTCCCCAAGACTATACTATGATTTGTGGCATGTATTATGCGTGCCTTGTAGGCATTCATCTCACGTGTTTGAGAAACTCATCTCACATTGAGAAAACGGGGTCCCAGGCTCTTCCAGGTAGGAAAACAACGTGTAATCGCACCTAGAATCCAGTAGCTGTCTGAGAAAACTGATTTTCTTTTGCGTACAGCTGATGTCCTTCTTTCCATGACTTCAGTTTGGTGAACTGGCCCACCTGCTGATCAGACTGCCTGCCCTCAGTACAAGCAAGACATACCAAATCGAGAGTCAAGGCTTACCATGACCAAGATCACCTGGAGGTTCTGTGCTTACTGGTTTTTTTGGCAGATATTGAAACATCAGTCTTTTGGGGTTGTACAAACCAATTTTCTCCAATACTCCGCACAATCTGAACATCTGCCCTCTTTATGAAGACACCAACAGCTAACATACAGAAACTCTTCCTTTTCACTAGTTCAGGAAGCAAACCCACAAAACCCCAGAATCTGATTCCCATGAAATTTCCCATGCAATTCGAGTGTTTTGTGATCTAAAAGAAACTGTTTACTTGTCATAATTTCTGAGCTGAAGTTCACCACTGGCATAGTTAATGAAGTTGCACTCACTTCTGGCAGCAGTGATTTCCAATAAGAACAGAAGTGTTGAAGTCACTCAGCACTTCTGAAAAATCAGGCCACTCCTATTTAGGAACCTAAACGTGGATTTAGAAACCCAGCTTCAGGCACATGAGTACAAAAATACTGTAGTCTTGCTTTGTAATGTATTTTACACCACATTTTGCTGCCTCAAGCATTCTCCATTTTTAAAAAGCATCATTTTTCCCCGAGTGAACACTAGAGGGAACCTTTGCTTTTTCTGGCTCTAACAGCACACTGCATCTTTCCAACATGAGATCTACTGGTGCTCTAATTACACACTTCAGTGTGAATCCTGTTCTAAAAGACATTCCCTGCAAGACACATTGTTTAGGAGTCAAAGGTTGGGCAACCACACATTGAAAACACTCAAATGGAAGGATCTGTCAGCTCTGTGTATTTAGGCTGCTGGGATATTGCCTGACAAATGCCTGTTGTGCATTACTGAATACATGCAGCGTAATTATTACTGCTTGACAGATCTAACTTTCATTGACAACTGACCTCTTAATCTCGAAAAAGAGTTTCTGTGGTAAATCTACATCTCCCACATTTTCTGGTTTCAGCTCAACTTCTAGCAGTATTTTGCACAATTATTTGTCGAATCAAGACTATAATTTTAGAAGCTAGTAAAAAACATGTAAGGCACAGTACTGCATTACAAGTACACTACAAAGCTGTTTGTTCTTGCTGTTATTTTTCCTTTTTTAAAGAAAATGCCAGAGATAAAGGTTCACAAAGTAAAAAGAACAACTAGGGAAAAAAATACTTACGCTCTCACTCTGAAAAGGGTTTAGGAAGTTTCCACCCATCTCACCGTCATCCCTGGGAGTGCCAGGCTGATTACTCATGCTCATATTACTGGGAGAGTTCTGTTAAATAAGATTTTAAAACACCGATTAAATGTTGAAGATTTTGTTTCATTTCCCAGCTTCACCAAGTGTGCTAAAGGCACGCTTTACACAATACCATAGTACACAAAGATGCACTGTGCAACACACTGGGATTTTCAAAGACGAAAAACAAGCCTCTGCAGGGTCCTGCATGATTCAGTCACTAATTTTAGCCTGTAAGGTAATGTTTCCTTCCCTGAAGCAAGAATTATTTATCTGTAATTCTTGTTTTCAGGTTATAGACAGCATCTTGTACTGAAGTCAGGAAAAGCTATAAATGGCTGCAGCAGGTATGAGAGGTAGCTCTGTCACCACATTAAATCATGTGCTCAAATTCAGTGAAGTCTATGAGCATGTGCCTTGACATATGTGACTTACGAGTATGTACTTAAAGACAGACGTACGGATAGATACGGTCTACACAGACCTTCACAAAGGCCTGTGCCTGCGGTCTTTGTTCGTAGCATTCAGTTTACTCAAATACAGATTCACAAGTAGTTCACAAGTGTGGTTCAAGTGCTAAACCACTTCACTGAGCACAGCAAATACACAGCATTTACAGGTAAAGGAGTTAACAACGGTTTTGGATAAAAGACTCCTGAGTAACAGCTGGTCACTGGACTGGGCTTGCAAACACTTCCAGGAGCTGTACTTTTGCTATTTGCTTGCACAGAGCTCAATGCAACAGTGTTTTAATCTACCTTTTCATTGCTAGGTTTAACTGAAATGCTAATAAATAACAACAATACAAAGGCTTCTGAAGATAAATTCCTTTTTTTTTCACAGAATTGCACAACCACCTCTGCAATGTTTAGAAAATGGTTTCAAGATTCAGTTACTTAAAGGAAGGCTGAAACAAGGTAATTGTCACAGAAATTATTCTAAGTCAATAGCTAATACATGATTATTGTAGACATTACAATTAGTTAGGTATTTTCACAAAGTTGATTCCTGGTACCCTGGAATACCTGGAGCATGGGTAATTCTCTTTCCATCGCTGTTACGATTCCTACTTACAGGAGATTTGTGATGGAAAAGGAACAGCCAGGGAAAGGAAGGAGTGAAGTCATGAACTTCATTATGAAATGTTTACATCTGTCACAGTTTTCTTTGATTTTTTTTTTTTTTAATCCAGAAAAATGGAATGCAATATTGCTGTTGAGATTTTACTTATAAAAATGCAAATCTGGTATGTCACAATATACTTAACACAAATCTAGCGCAGCCAATGGGAAAGCTAACAACACGCAACTCCAAGAAGTGTCTCTTGATCAAAGTGACCAAATCATAAGGGCTGTAGGAATCCTAAGTGAATTTTTTCTGTTTGTCTTAGTTATTCTCAACTGCAATCCTGACACAGTATGTCTGTTAGCATACAGATTTTCTCCTAAAAAAGCCAAGGTATTTAGCACTTTGAATATACCTACATGCAGCCTTAATTATGTGTAACTAAATGTGCAAGAGGTCAAACTTTGAATGAAAAATTGCAAACATTAAAAAAAGAGAAAGTCCCCGTAAATTTCTTGGCACTTTCCTCACAGCTACAAAGGCTTCCTATCCTACCCTGGCACTTTAAAGATGCATAGTGGAGCAGTCACTGAACAGAAAATGGGATGGGATAGCTGTGACTCCATTTTCCCTTCATACCATATTTCTACATGCTCCCCTTTGTAATCATGAAGTCCCATGTTGACCACTGTCCATAAATTTAAATATTGCAACATATTCCCCTGTTCCACAGGATTTACTTCACCTCCAAAGACAACAAAAAGCATTGTTCATCAAACACCAAAACTTAGATCAGTTACTTTTTGCTAGTACATTAGGAGAGTGGTACGCCTGATGGCTGTACGTACTGTCCACTTCTCAATGTATTCTGTATGATTAACGAAATACTGCTGTTTTCACTATATTCTCCTGAGGAAGATCACCATTCTCAGTCTGAATGGCCAAGTATGTTTATGGGTTCAGCTCACTGTATTTATTTTCAGTTATAGATATAAAATTATTATGTGACATGCAGGCATAAACACTTTTTATTAGCACCCGAAATCCAACTTGCAGAGTTGGGTCAAGACCCCTGCCTTTGCCCTTTAGCCTTCTTCAGTCCAGTTCACTGCTTCTGAAACGGAGATCCCCAGATCTCCAGGAATCACTGGACAACATGTCCATCAAAGACAACTAAAAGCTGAACCAGTTAATTAACATCTGACAAGTAAGTTTGCTATTCATTGAAGCTAGTATAGCAAATATTTAGTCATCCACAGCTTGAAAAATGTGGAAAACTATTGCTGTAGTTCAACCACAGCGATTGTACCTTAAGCAGGAATTAATTTCGGGAAGTCCTGTTGCCTGTGTTATGCAGAAGGTCATACTACACAATCCTATCAGTCCCTTCTGGCCTTAAAATCTATGAATATAAAATATAAAATCCTCCAAGGCCTTGTCGCATTTATTTTATACGATGCTCCCGTCCTTTTGTTCATTCCTGGGGGATTTACCCCTATTTTATCTTGCTCTGTGTAGTGCAAAGCTTTGAAATTCTGCAATTGCTACAGTATGCCAGCCCCAAGGGTTCAAATTCCTGACATAAACGCTTTTATAGCAACTCCCCTGGGCTGCTTTTATGGCCAGTATGGGGCCTGGCATTGTAGCACTTGCTGCGGTTTTCCAAAGCAAGTATGTCTTTGATGCCGGCACAAATTCCATGCGCGCTGCAAGAAACACTGGTTATTAATGTTTATTTAATATGCATAATTTAAGTTCATTTACTTCCCCCATCTCTATCTACTTCATAAAAACTTCATGTTTTGCCATTCAGCCACATAAATTAAAATCTTCTCTAGAAAATGTAGCTCTGAATTCTGTGAGCTGTACTGATTCTACCAAGACTGGATTAATTTTCTGCTTCTCCTGGGAACTGACAGTCAGCTTCTCTAAGATGTATTTTACTTGAAGTCCTGTGCCTGCGCTTGAGCATCACACACACAAAACTGCGTTACTTTCAGTGAAAATTTCCGTCAGTGGAAATCTACTTGTGCAAAAGCCTACTGCAAGACTGGCTGGTGATGTGTGCAGGGAGACGGCTGCCCCAGCAAGAACAATCCTGGTCACTGTCTACAAAACTGGAAGGCAGCCACACGGCAATTTTGCGCGCATCAGCACCAGAAATCTACTATTCCTTGCAAGCAGAACTTTTCCATTCAAGTTTCAAAAACATTACGTACTACTACCTACCCAAAATTACCAATGATACCCACACGTTTTTACTACTGTCAATGCAGGCTGCATATTGGGCAGTGCTACTCAAAAAATGGTCTAACAGGACAACACTCTTACTTCCAAAGTTAGAAGCATTTTTCTTTTAGTTATTTGAAAGAGACCTGCATCAAATGTGATTTCCATGAGTTATTTATTAAGGTTAACAAACTACAAGACTTACAGGTAAATTTTTGTATCCAAGTTTTCAGAGCTCCTGATACTTGTATTTGCACATACACTGATACTTAATACCAGTGAGCTGAATACAGGCTTTTAAAAATAGTCCTACGGCAAGCTAATGTAAACATTTTGGGTTTTTTCCTTAAAAAATGCTGCAGTTTGCAATAAAAATATTGAAGATAAAATATAGACATTGATTTAAAAAGTGCTGTATGCTTATTATCTCATTGGAGGCTTTTATTGAATCCATCACTGCACATCTAAGCACGGCACAACTAATGCAACATGGTCATTTCAATCCATCATTTTGCTCTTTGCAGAGCCTGAAAATGTTATAGATCTTAAAAATGTATATAAATATAGGATTGTTGTAGATGCTGCTCTGCTTCAGACACATTGCTGAGGTCCTTCTCTCCAGAAAGATATATGCCAAGCACACTTTACAGGCTACCTCTCTCCCATACCACACCACCAGAAGACCACGAACTGGAGAACTGTACAGGGTCCTCCTCATCCTCTTTGGATTTACAAATATATATCACTAACTGAAGAACGATTCCTGCCTTTTGACCACCTGGAAGTGTTTTCTCAACAAATTCACATACAAGCTTTGGTGTTAACCCATGGAAATTCAGGTGCGCGTTTTGTTCCGTGTTGGCATCTCACCATAGCTTCCCTAGTGCACCTACAGCAAGGTCCCAGCCTGACCGGAGCACGTGCAGACCAGCCTTAGACAGATCTGAAGTGGCAAAGTCTGCAATGGGAGAGATCTACCACCAGCACCGCAGTACTCTGTTCTGGGGCCTGGGGCAAAGAAAGCACAACAGCAGCCGATGTGCTCAAAACAAACTCGTACTCATCTCTTGGAAGATTGTGAAGAATTTTGCTACAAACAAATGAGTTATACAATTTTAGCTGAAACAATCTCTTCATCAGTTTCTGTATTTATAGATCAAAAGCATGAAAGTGCAGGGAGATTGTTGTAGTGATATATTTATTAGTTTCAGTCATCTGAAGATGCTGAGAACAAAACATAGTGTTTTGCAGGGGAGAGATTTATGCCACTTTTTCAATACCAAATGAGCTCATTAATTCCTAAATTAATGATGATCACATATGTAGTAGTGTTATTTTTATGGAAGAAGTGACACATTCAAGGACAATATTATTTTTGTACATGCAAAACTCCTGCAGGTTAAAGTCACATTTATTTCCACCTATTTAATGGCTGTGATATCAAAACAGTGCTTCTTCTGAAACTACTTCTTAATCTAGTTTTTAGGAACTTATATCAATGATTAAGATATTAACATTGCCTTACAGAGGTGACAAAAGCAATCATGCAGTGCATAAAAGTAACATCCTAGTGACATTTTCCCAAATTTACATTTAACTAGAATTGATTGTTAGAACTAGATTCATTTGTCTTAACAGTATGGAAGATTATATCATCATCAATCAGATTATGAACTGGATATAATTAATCATATGCATTAATACACATTATTATGCAGTAGGGAATAAGTCTACTTATACTCCCTATTGATTATTTTGTGTTAAAATTTTCAATTAGTACTAATTCTGTCTGCGTAGCCTCCAAAGAGTTGGCAAGCAGAAAATGCAGATACAAAGCTTTGCAACAGAGAAAAATAAAGTATGTTTAGAGTGAAACATGCTAAAAATTCCAAATATTTGATTAAATACTCACTTTGGAAATACTGTCCATGTCTCCTGAGCCTTAAATTAAAATAGACAATTATTCAGTTAGTTTTGAGCTGAAGTTAATCTAAGAATTTTTTTTCATAGTAAACATATAGTGTAACAGCAATATTTTAAAACATAACCAACCACGCGTCATCTCACTTCCTTCCCAATGTCTCTCTCAGTAAAAGTTTACAGTCAGCATTGAATAATGTTAAGTCCTTTGAATGTGTATGCACCCAGTGCAAAAAGCAAGAAAAGAATGAAGGACACACTTCTGATCTGTACCAGTTATTTGGATGGCATCCTTTCAGGACGAGACAGCCCAGCACAACTCAAGAAACCGTATGTCCGAACCCCCTGTCCCATTAGCAATGGTAGGGTACTGGTAAGGCAACTAATTTGGGGTATGTCCACTTATGGGAATGCTTCAGCTTGGGGGGAAAAAAAAAAAAAGCGAAATCATGGCTAACTAGTAAATGTTGATATTCCGGGGTGGGGGGTGCGGGGGTTAAGACCACTATTATCACTAAGGTCAGCTGGGAGGGTTTAATTTCCTTTTCTGGGTCTTTGCTCCCAGAAGCAGAAGCCTACTACTGAAACTGGCTGAAATAACATCAACATTTGGTGCATTATAAATACTGATGATGGCAGTATCTTTCAGAAGAAAGCAGATGATCCTGAGGACCAGAGTAACAGAAACCAAATAAAATTAAATATAATGAGTACAAGACTATTGAAAAGAATTTTTTCACGTGCTGTAGCTCTCACTCAGGTAAAGCCAAGAATAAAGGAAATATAGCTTTAGGATGGATGTATCAAGAAAAGCATTTTTAGCAGCAACAGACAATAAACAATTCTGGTCACCTACTTTAAAGAAAAAAATTCTAGAAGAGTGCTGAATACAAAACTAGAAGAGTATCAGAGAAAAACAATCAAGAAAATGGAGTTGTGGGAGGAGGCTGAAATAGCTTACTATACTTAGCCAGGCAAATTAAGGCTGAGAAGAAATATGATTCCTCTCTATAAATACATCACATACATAAATGTTACGAAGAGTCATTTTGTCATGGGCCAAAGGATAAAATTTGGTGGAAATCAGGAAAATATTTCTTTCTAACGGTCAGAGGTATGAACAGATACCCAATAGAAGGGTTGTGGTCAAAGAAGCTAGAGAAGTTCAAGACGGACTTTGACCAATTTATCCATCTGATTATGAGACACAGCTGCCTACTGCAGCATGGAAATGAATGCAGCAGATCATTCCCAGCCTTCCTCTCCTAAAAGAACTCAGATTCCAGTTTAGATACGAAGTCACCCGTAGAAAGCAGTCATCACTAGTGTGACTAAGCACAGCATCATTTTTCCTAGAAAAAATAACTGACCAAATGCTAGGTAGAGGTAAAATCCTTCCATTTCAATTTATTTTTTTGTTTAGCTAAGAAATAATTCTCAGGCTATAGAAAGTGACAGAAAAAGATGTGATTACCTTTTACAGAGTTTTTAATTTATATGAATGCAAAGTGCATCTTTATTAATTAAAGCAACAATCCATTTTACAATTGTAATACGTAAAGAAAGGCTGTAAAATCACAAGGTGTCCTTATGCAAAGTAATCTAGGAATCAGGAATGCTTTCCTAGAAAAAAAGATAATTCCATTAGGAGATAGATGCCTACTGCTGAATTCTAATTGTTTGGAACATGTCTGCTAAATGAGGTTTGATGGCTTATTTTTTTTCTCATCTTGTCATAGCCTCTTCGAATTTCTCCCTTCTTCTTACTTGTTTATACTTCCTTTCTCACAGCCTCCAACTTCTGGGCTACGAGTGATAGATCTCCACCCACCATGGCAGTTTGGACTTAAAATGGTGCGGAGTTTAGGTTGATCCGTGCCTGTGCTGGGAAGGTGACAGAGCTTTTCCTTGGGGACAGCAGCAAGGAGAACACTGGCAGCTTAGCTTCTGCCTGCACGACCTGTATCTAGCTCGCTTGGGTTTCTCCCCATGAAGGAAAACGCTCCTCAGCAGGGTGTTGCTGGTGCACCTTGAGGGCACCAGGTCAGCTCTCAGATGTAAAGCAGAACCTTGCTGGTGGACAGGGGGGGACAGAAGAAGAGATCTGAAGCCTTCGCAGCCCCAGGTTCCCCCCTGTTGTTGCCTGCATGACTGACACCCCTTGGTGCAGAAGAGTACAGCACAAGACCCGTATTCGGACCCACTAACCCCGTGTCAGGGTATGAGCAGAAATAAAACCAAAATATTTACTTTGTGGGTATGGAAGAGGAAGGCATAAATACAATTTATTCAGCTGTGGCTTGTTTCTTACATCCCTTTCAAGTCTCTATCATGCTTCCAGCAAAAAGTGAGAGCAAAGAGTTTGCTGGGACAGTCAGGAGATAAAGCAGTATGCGTTTTGCAGAGTTGTGCAAGGCTTCTCCCCTAGATACAAGTCCTTCAAAAATCACACTGTCAAAAGTCCAACAGTACAACTGTTCCTCCTGCATGCCCTGACAAGAGTTCATGTTCTTTCGTGTGCATTAAAATTGGCACCTGTCTGAAGCTGCTAATGGGGATGGAGTAATAATACACTTATCAGACACATGGCTTAGTACATAACAAATGAGGATATCAAAATGTCGGGATAAAACCAGCTTAACACATACATCAAAATATGTAATTTTCTTCCAGGTAATTGATAAGAACGTGCACCAGCACGTCACAATGACACCTTCCCAAGACTTTCAAAAAGGAAGACAGGTAAAAGCCTTCACCTCTACATTACTGCGATGGTATGCTTTTAGACTGGTCTTCATCAACTGGATTAAAACTACGCTCTCTTACATAAATAAAATAACAGTATTTTTCTTTCAGAGTTGCATGATGTATGCCGATTCACATGCTTAAAAAGTACCTTACTACTTCTTACTGATGTATATGCAGTTTTTTCAGTTTTTGAAAGATTTTTACATATAGTCTTCTGCATAACTCAGAGAACTAGTCAAAGAAAATGGCACTAGTCATTAAAAAGTGACAATGTTCATAATATTTACTATTATTACCTAATGATCCATTCATATGATGTGAATCCATTCCACCCAGTCCACTCATCGGTCCATCTGACCCTGGCCCCATTGGAAACTACAAAAGGATTAGACATTAAAAACTGGTATTACTGTACAATTTTTTGTAGATAATCTAATAAAAATAAAATCTCAGGAAAAAAAATAAAGGAAAAATGCACAGGCCCAGCTCTGAATGCGCAAGTCAAATGAAAGTCTTTCATGTGAAGACTGCAAAAACATCATTGCTTATATTCACTTTTTCCAGAAATGTCATGATTCTTCTTGATGACTGGGTTTTTTTACATGATTTTCAATGACTTCATGATTTTTGGAAACTCTCGCCTCTGCAGGCTGGAAAATAACTCAGGACTAATTTATTATTTACTTCAACACTTTGTGTATGACTTTCAAACCTGCTAGTGCTGACCTGGCTCTACTCTCACTGAAGTTGCAGGGAACTGTACAATTCTCTTCAGTCAGTGATTAATTAACAGCTTTTAAACCTCACCCCATCCATACTGACGGCTGGACTACTCCGCGTTACCTTTGCAGCGTGGGCAGCTTCTGTCCAATTTCAGATACTAACCTTAAATTTAGTTCTTCAAAAACTTAAAGACATTAGCATTATAGAAAAATTTCTAAAATTCACTGCATAATGACTTAGCAATATCTAAATATATATATTTTTAAGTTCTACTGCCCTTTTTTTCAAAAGGCCGATAATATGGATCATGATTAAATGAAATATGTTTGTAATCAGAGAAATACAGTAAAACTGAAGGCATAGAGAAAGATCATCGAAGAAACAAGTTCTAACTAAGAATCCAGATTTCTGTCACCTCTAGAACTGCTGAAATTTAGGCTAAAATAGTCACAAGTTAACTATTTAATTAGGCAAATACTTAAATGTTATCAATAGGTTTCATTCTTAACATCCCATTTAGATAAACAGGGAAGTTTGTTTCTTCTCAGGGGCATTGATGTTATCCTTTTTTATAGAACGGCAGGGCAACATAATACCGGGTCACTTTAAACAATTTTTCTCCTCCCTTTTCAAGGGTAGATACTTTTTTATAACAGAAGTTTGAATCCTGCGGAAACTAATGCTTAGTGGCAGCTCCTAGGATGATGTCCTGTCACGCAGAAGTCTATTGCAGTGTGACAAACTGAGTTGTCCCAAAGATCCTTTGCAGAAGCTTTTAAGGTCTTTTCCGTGTAGAAGAATATGGCCCAATCATAATTTTGCATAGATTGGCATGACTGATTTGGGAAACAGTAAAAAGTACATGGTAGGGGGAACCAACTAAAGCTTCACCCACAAGAATGGAAAACTTTGTGTTAATTATATGTGATGGAAATGTAGTGTTTGGATAAAATAAGGCTGTATAATTCAAAGGAGTATATAACTAGATTCATATTTACATTGGGTCTGTTGGGTCCAGGTGGTACTGCATTCATTAAAGTGTACATGTTGTCTCCAGAGTTGGTTGAATCTGCAATAAGAGATTATTTTAAGTGCTAATATATACCTTTCAATAGTACTACTCACCTAATACATTTCCTGCCATTTCATTCATATTATTTCTGTGCCTGAATCACTGATACACAGTGGCAATATAATGGAAGATTTCATTCCCTTTCTATCTATTGCTACCACACAACAGAGCTATGAAAAGAAGTAATTGCAATGGTCCCTAAAGGACTAGTTCTAGACTCTAGTTTTATGCACGACTGTTAAAAGGTTTATAAATCACCAAGTATCTGTAACTATTTAATTCCATAAACCCTTTTTCCTGGAGTTCCAAATTATTTCACTCGTCTTCAATATTCTCTATAAAACAGGAGTTTCTTTCTTATCAATACTTCCTGTAATTTGTTTTCCATCTGTAATAAATGATAAATAGCTTCTCATTATAGAGACTGCGAGTTAGCATAGTAAATGAAATTTTTTTATTCTCATTCACGTCAGTCTTTGATTTTTGATATATCTAACTATTCAGGGGAACACTGTGCAAAGATGCTTGCTCTAAGGACAGCTTTAACTGATGTATCTTCAGTGTGGTGCAATGCTCAAAAAAAAAACCTAAGTCCAAAACCTACAACGCTGTCCCGGCATAGCGTGGTGCTTTAGCTCATATGTTCTGCCCAGAGTTTTGCTTGGCCTTGCCAGATGTTGACACAGCTGTATTGCATCTCAGTCCCTTCCTTCCAATCAGTGCTCATGAACCTTCAGAGGGAGCACCCCCAAAGTTGAAATGCAAGATTTAATTAACAAGACACACAGAAGACAACCCACACATCTCTTCTGATTGACCTTAATGAACCAATGCCTAAGAACCATTAATAGATACAAGTTATTCATTCTGATCTCCAACTTATCCCCACCGCTAACACATGCAAAGTCTTAACACCCTTCATCAGTGTTTGTAAGAAAGAGAAGGCAAAAAGCGCAGCAGATAGATAGTAGACAAATTAGGCAAAACCTTTCCCAAGGGAACTGGACAAGACATAGGCCATGTAATGTAAAAGTTTACTTGAGAGGAGAATGACCTAAGGAAAGTCTAAACACATCCCTAAAGGGACTGCATGGTTAAAAAAATATTGTCAACTCTGGAAAACCAGTACCTCCACAGTATCTACAGAAAGAACAAAGAACAGCTTAGTACCCTGCACCTAGCTCCTCCAAAAGACCATTCCACCTCTTTGAACGAGAGCTTTGAAATTAACAACACACACAAAAACCACTGCTGAGCTGTAACTGCTTTTCCAAGACAAGGCGATGGGGGAATTTTGAGTCAGAAGTAGTGAAAGCGAGAAAGCTGAGACCAGACTGAAATGCATTGGAACTGGGAATGTGGCCTGACCTCTCACAAGAATGTATTTTTACATTCACCTGGCAGTTAAAACCAAAGTCTTTGTCTGTTCCTTAATCTTTCTGAGACAGTTGTCCAAGCATTAATTAACCTTGGTGAGTAAATAATTCTATTATATGCAGAGCACTAGGTATCACTACAACAGTCAAATATACTGTTTGAAGAGGAGGGTGAACAAAAACCTTGAAAGTTACCAAAGTAAAATTAGCACATAAAAAGTTATTTTTTAACATTCAGTGAGGTAGGCAACAAGTTCTTCAACCACTAGATCATGTTGCAACACATATCTCTGGCTCTCCCCATGTTCTGCTGGCTCATGTGAAAATACATATGGGCTAGTTGGGCCGTGGGAAGCCTCAGAGCTGGTTTGTCTCAGAAGCAAGTAAATATCTTTGCAGAATTCTCAGATGGCCCATTTCTAAGTGTTTTCATACTCTGGAAAAACAGAGTCTCAAAACACCTTTGAGTCTCTAACTGAGACTGTCAGCAGAAACTTTATTGGAGCCGCACACAGACAGCCTACCATGTGCCGTAAACTGCAGTACTGGCTATTTTTAAAAGTGCAGGTTGTCCAGAAGGTTGTTTTATGTTAAGAGAGACTCTTAATTTTTAAATGCCAGCTTGCGCTAATTATCTTTTTCTCTAATGATATGAACAAGGAAGCCTTACTCTTTATCTCAAGTTGCATTTTTTAAACCCCTGGAATTGTATTTAATGAAGATACTATATTGGTACAAGAAGTTCTCATGGGCAGTGAGGAAACTCCCCTATCCTATCCTCTTGCGCTGTAGAGGACATCAAGAACATGTAGGACCTAAGGACTGAGGATGCTGTAACATTGCTGAGATGAACAAGTCCCACTTAGCTGGTGAAAGCAAGTTGCAAAGGCAGATGTTGACCAAAAGGACTAGCCATTGAATACTGGGTTATAATACTGGGTTAGTTTCATTTTAGCAGATTTCTCATGATGTCCATGGGGAAAGACAGCATCCTCCACACCTTGCAGTTTCACTTTCATATCAGAATCTATGCAGAACAATGATGGAGGGAAATACTTCCATCTAGATGACCATCTTTAAGCCTTGAGAAGCTAGCTAGCCATCCTAAATCCTCCCATCCTCCTCCTTCTTCCTCAAACCTCAGTAGCAATGTGGCTGGTCTTTTGTATGGCCAAAATCTCCATGTGGTCAGAGCTGCAAGATACAGACCATGTTACCGGGGGAAACAACGGGGCAGTTGAAGTTCTGGGAACAGGTCACTGGTAGGACGTGACAATGGCCCCTCTGGGGTCTTTCTCCTCCATTGCAATACAGAGGAGTGCAACTTGTACAGCATGATCCTGCTGTCAGTCAGATGACGTAGCCGTGGGATGCAGTGCGTCGCTCAAGAGCCACATGTTGGTCAGCTCTATCCCATAGGATACTACAGGGGAAGTTTCACTCGATTCAGAAATCTCCTCTTTTCCACACTGGTGGAATTGTCCCAAAGAACATTAGTAAAAGCAAATAAAACCTGTAACTTCTTTCGTTTTTTATCTTGCTGTTGCAAGAAAAGATGGGCTCAAAAGCCAGAGAAATTAATTGCTCTGAACTGCAGAGATACAATTCTTTGTATCTCTGCAACATAGCATGGAGAGAAAGAGAGTGAAAGCGCAGGAACAGAACTGATACAGAAACTACAAATCTAGTAATTTCTCATTAGCGGACTCTTCATGAAAATCAAAGTCTGAAAAATAATTTTTGTACTTGCTAAAATGCCTTATAATTATCTTCTATTATTTCCAAGTATATTTCAATACCTGCAGGACTAGGCATGATAGGTGTTCCTGGTGGCCCTCCACCTCCCGGAGGACCCTAGAGAGGGTAGAAAACATCAGTTAGCATGGAAGGAAAAAAATACTGCAGTAAAAAATGAGCACAGTACAAATGAAAAAAAAAAGAAGTATTGTGAATGTCATGAGTTTCTCTGGTAAAAACATACACATTTTCTGACAAGCTAGCGAAACAGCTCGTCCCAGATTAAGACAAGGTAATTGGTCAGCAAGCTCTGGCACAGACTTCTGACGTACGTAGGTATACAGACCCAAGAATATCCATTAGTCAGTAACTGTGTGTCATGCTGTGAGTCAGACAAGAGAAATACTTGGAGCAGGGCCTAAGACAATTACATTTCATTCCCTCAACCTGCTTTTATTACCACTGGTTTTCCAGCTGGCATTTCTGTTTTGTTGTACTCTGTACACAGCCAATGGTAGAGTAACCAACGTTTGATAAACACAAAAAAAGGGGGTGTCCCATGGGGACACAAGAGCCTAATCACCTTAAGAAAGCTTTGGTTTTTAGGCAGACTTGGCATTTCGATGCCATAGGCTTCTTAATTCTGTCTAATATCCTACAATCTTTTAAAATAACATCTGGATATAATTTCTTCTCAAATTAATGACAAATGGATTTAAAAAGTCAGGATAATGCCGGGTACAGTCATATCACTTGCTTCGACTGCTAAATCAAAGATTAAAAAATCCAAAAAAGCCCCCATGAAGGAACATCCATTTATTTAGTTCTTTATTTCTGTGTTACAAATGTGTTTATGATTAGGAACTGTTATGATTAGCAACTGCTCTAGTTGCTAAATAAGCTTTTTCAGGTTCTTTAAGAATTTCTCCAAGAATTTTATTCTAAACATCCTAATCATTTAGTAAGAATAGAACCATAACTTCTTGCACCATGTTTGCAGATCCACTAATATTTTTAAGTAACAAGAAAAACTACCAACTTCCAGTTTGATAAAAAATAAAAATACACAGGTTGCTAGCAACAGATGATTATTTTCATTGCCATTTGACTTATTATATTTTTATCTCTTTTGTTATATTTTAAGATAGCAGATATACTGTTCCAGACAGGAGCATTGTTTCAGTAGCACTGAATATAAAGGTTTGGTTGTTCCTGTCGGCTTACAAGGACGTTGCTGAGATTTGCTGTAATTCACTGAGATATTTTGGAAGGAGGCACAGAAGTCTTGGATTTAAAATGATAGACGCTCTTTCTTAATGGCCTATTTAAAACAACATTTCTTACAAAGCATTTAGCAATAATATACTTGTAATTATTTTCCGACAACCTAACTCTATAACGTATCGGCTTTCTTATTGATACTGCTCCTCCCCACGTTCGCACAAGTGAAATACTTGCAGGGGGAAGCATCTCTGTCTGCCAGCCACTGATCAACTCACAGTTAATTGTAAATGAAACAGAAATCTTTTACCCAGATGCAGCAGCACATTCCTGCAGTCAGTCAACATATATATATACACACATATATACACCTCTATGCCCTTACGTGTGACACCCCCTCCCAGTTCTTTATCTTGTGCTTCCCCTTGCTCGTGAACTGATCAAGGTCACCGAGTCTCTTTCGTGGGAGAACAAAGGCTCGCTCTGCCGTGAAACCCACAGATCAGCTTATAAAAATCAAGGCATAATCACAACTTCGTTTCATGCTGCCAGCAGACACATAGCTTTTTCCCCCTCCCAAATTACAATGGAATCAGTAATGAATGTGTTAGGATGGGGCTTGCCAAAACTGCCGGAAAGGCCTATTCAGCTGTCACGGTTTGGGCTCAATGTCCTCAAACCAGGACATCAGCCCTCAGCAGTGAGAAATTCCCCCATTGCTGCTGCAGAGCTACAGACTCTAAATTCAAAGGGACCTTTGGATCCCATATATGACCTTCTAGGCATCACAGGATATGGCTTTTTATCCATGTACTTGTGCACTAAGCTCGTTCACTTGACTTTTCTAGATTTACATATATTTTTCAGCATCACGTAAAGAGGTGTAGAAACCTCTAACTGGTCATTTATTAGAAAAGTTACTTATCTTCAATACTAACTTTTGCATCTAATTTTAAATTTGCATTTACTCTCATTGTTTGTGTATTTTCTTCTTTTAGAAAGACTCTTGGTATCAACTATTTTTACTCTGAGAATATATTAATATGTAATGGAATTATGTCTCAAAAACTGTCTGATAAACTAACCAGATTAAGCTCTCAAAGTGCGTAGTTCCATATCAGAAATCCTTTGGCTAAAAAGCTGTTTTAAGAGCCCCAGCCCATGCTTTGTCCCCAAACGCTCGCTCTCTTGGAAGCTACTGCCCCCCGGTTTTGCTTATTTAGCTGTTTGTACAACTGGAGTTCATGTGCTCCTTTTCCAAAATGCAGTGAGCCTTTCTGAAGCAACACCACTCCCTCATCATCAAACAAGACATGTACAAGCCTTTATGCTGGCAGAGGAAAGTTTCAACCCTTGGCCCACCCCAGCAGCTCCACCACTACCCTCTGCTGGCGGCAGCCTCAGCTCTGCTTGGAGCTCCCTCTGTGAGTGTCCCTCCACCTATTTTGGGTCAACTGAGGCGCTTCAGCAAGGACCTGGTTCTTTAAATGCTTCAGTCAACTTCAGTTGTTTTGGATGAAGAGGGTCGCTCAGCAAAGGAACTCCAGTGACAGACCTGAAGGAGTGGAAACCTTCAGCAGAGGAGTGGGGACAAGGAATCGGGCAGCAGCCTTACCCACTGGCACAGCTGCAGTTCACAGAGCACACCTGACCAAAGGCTCAGGCATTTTCTCCAATACCTAAATCTTTTGTGTGCTCATTCTTGCATCTTTGCCTATCTTGTGATTTCCCTACAATGCTGCAAATTAGATGCAACATTCCGGCATCAGTCCCATCATTGTCACTGAAAGAGGTAAAATCACCTCTTTAATTTTACTCCTTCTCTATCTATACACCGAAATATAGTTACGCCCTCTTTTGGCCAAGTCATTTGTCGCAGCTGACCTTTGGCTTGATGTGAGTACACCAACAAGAGTCCTCTACTATAACTTGCATTTCACTTAGGTTTGCTTCATTCAAATAATTTCTATAGGATCTCCTTTTCTAGTGTCTCAGGACTTCATACTTTTAAAAAACGAGAATATGAAGTCAAATATTAAAAAAAAATTCTTCAAAATCTTCAACAATAATTGATCACTTATGTCTAGGGCAAACCCAACAAAACCTCTTCCCAACAGAGAGAACTTTATGAAAGTTCTTCATGAAAAGAAATGGTTTGGAGATCAGCAGATTTAGACTCTTTTTTTTTGGAGATCAGCAGATTTAGACTCACGTGGCAAAATGAGTACTACAGTTACGGACACTTCTGAGAATCATAACCTTTTTCACAGCTAATTGTCTAAATAAAGGACAAAAGAAATTGCTTTTATCTAAAGAAAAACAAAGTCATCCTTGAACTCATCCTTCAGCTTTAGCGCTGCAGGATCGTCTCTCTTACGAGGACTGAAAAGTAAGGGAAACCTATAAGCAGCACAAACAGATGAAAAATCAAGGGTATATTGTCCTCATGGTGAAGGACCTGCTATTTCCATATTCTGAAATAGCTTCAGTTTTTATGTTGGTTTAAGCCAATGCCCTGCGGTTGTCTAATCTTCAGGTGATAAAAGGCTACTGACACTTGACCAACCAACAGAAATTTGGAATCCAACATATGTATATACATAAAATTCTCCCTTGTTACCCTGTGACACCAGTAGCAGCATGTGATAAAAACAGATGAAACAATATGCCTCAGAACAGTACATCAGAAGTACAAATAATCCAAGTGCAACAATAACAACAACAATAAAGAGCCTAAAAGGATAAATAAAGTTAATCTCTTGGGATAGAGACAAAAACCCAGCAGTATATTCTCCAACAAAAAACATTTTGTTGATAGGTAAAGTGTATTTGTTAAATTCCAGAGAGAGGGTTAGCATTTCGTGTTCTTTCGAGTGACAGCTCAATGCTGGACGGATTACAAAGTTTTAACTATTTCATTCTAAAGTACAGACTAAGAAAAAAACAATGATACCAACTAATCCATAATCAAATTAAGACAATGTCTGTGAAATGGAGACATAACAGACCATGGACAAAAAAGAATTTTCAGGTCTCCAGAAGGTAATTATAATAAAAATTTCCCTTAAAATGTTGGCTATAAGGACCCATTTATATATCTTTGGGGAGATAAAAGCTTGTTGTAATTCTTCAAATACGTTTTTTTATGATGAAGTTCAGAAATTCATACACAAAATCGTGTTACCCAGAAAGCTGTGGATTTTTGTCCTTTATTATTGAAGACAATACATTGTATTGGTTATATAAATGTTTGCTGAAATAAAACAGCACTCAGGGCAATTTTGACCAGACTGATAATGATGCTAGTAATGAAAATCAACATATGCACCACAAACGGCAGAAAAAACCCCAAGTGCAGATCAGATGTTCAGTTCTCAACCAATACACAAGGGTGGTTCTTAACATCTGGACAGCTATTTCTTTGCCTAAATAAAATGTAACATTTATTCTAATAAGCAAACACACACAAGTGTACTTACTACATAGTTCCCAGGAGATGCTGAAGAGTAAGGTATCTGTAATATCAACAGAAACAAAACAGTCATTTCCTCTGCAGTGAAATGGAGCCTGTATGTACATCTATGTACAGTTGCAGGTTAACACGATTGTTTAATTTATTTCAAAGACATAGTTAAGGATTACGGGAAAATGTTTCTTGTCAAACACAAACACCTCTTCTCTTCAACAACTTGTCGTTGTAAGTATGTTCAATTCCAAAACTAGCAATACAAGCACAGCCCAAATTTAATACCCAATATTTCAAATAAAAATATTTCCATTTAAGATTACTGTGCCCTGTTATCCACTCCAAGGAAATCAGTATGAATAACATAATTCACACATTTAAATGTCTATAGGCTGAGGCCTAATATCTGCTCTCTATTTTTTCATAACTGAAGCATGCATTTTTAACAGCCAGCCTCAGTTTTTTAAGATACCAAATTCAAGCTCTAGTACCAACCCAGTTCTTGCATCTACTACTACAGCCCTTTCATTCTTATTGCAGGAGGCACAATAAGCTCTCTAAAGATCTGCAGTCTATAGTAAAAGGTTAAACTATAAGATTATTAAGGTAATATGCTTTATAAGGTTTATAAACTTAAGCAGCACATACATGCATTTAAGTCAGTAAGACTTCAGAGTCATCCCAAGCACAGGCTGAATTTGTATGTTCTTATATATACTTAATCTTGATTAAAATCTTGACCATAAAAGGAAAAGCAACTCTCATGTCTTTCACCCTAGAAGACACTAATTTTCATTTCTTTGCATTATTCTTTTTTTTTTTAAAAAAGGAAAGGACAGTGTTCTATTTTAATTTAAAATTCAATTGTGGTATTTGTTACAGAGGGTATCTGGTGAAATCCAGTTGCCTGTGAACACTCCAGTCTTCTTTATGATAGCCATTGCAGTTATTCTCTTTAAAGGAACATGGAGCAATGCTATTTTAGGAGGATGGGGTAAGAAGTAAGCATCTTACATGATTGTAGACAACTTGTCATGCAGCTTATTTTTACAAATACATCTGTTACTGGATTCTCAATTGATTTCATAGAATGAAAATATTTCAACTCTCAGCTGAAAAATATCCTAACATCCATTTTAGTTGAGGACATGCAAAAGTAAACTGACAAAGAGTTTCAGCTCTTTTCTTCACCAACTGTCATTAGCAGAATTAAAATATCAGAATTGGGAACAACAGAAAGAACCAGGCTAGTCTGTTAAGCCAGATCCATCTTACCCAACTGCAAGTGCTAAAAGGGATACATTTTTATACTAATGATGTATGACCACTGAGTGAAAATGAAAACTTTACCTTTGCATTTTCTGAAGAAATACCAGACGTGTTGTTCACGTGGGACGCCTCACTGACCTCCTCTTCCTTCAAGCTGCTACCAAACTACCTCATTTTGTAGTTGTCGCAATGAAATTCAATAGAGTGCACTGCTTTTTACAAAAAGCATATGAAATGGCTGATGTCTTGCAAGCAATTGCTCTACGATTCCATATTCCCTAGTTAAGAGCGGCAAATGTGCTCTCGTTATGTATGTATCCTAACAAGCTGTGATTTTTGTAGAGCTTGCTGGCCAGACAGTGTTGACCTAACTCACCTTACTTGCACTGTGGGAAGATAAAATGTATTTTAAATATATCCCTTTGTGTTAAGGAAGTGCTGTAACTGATGTAAAGATGCAGAGCTGTTGTGTCATTATGAAAAGAGCTGGGTATTTGCAGGTCAATGAGCTCTCTGTTCAGATGTGCTCCTCACTGTACCTGCTCTGCATTGGGGTTACGGGGAAAAATACAAAGCATGCAGTAGTTTATTTGTTGAATGAAGTGGAATTTTGTTCCTGGTGTATTGATGAGAAATACTTTCCTAAATGTAAGATGATGTCTAATATATTTTAAATATTTACTTACAGAATTGGCATTGGTTGGGTTTGGCCAAGGTCGACCACCCCCAGGACCCCTGTAACAGAAGATGAAAGATGAGACACAGAACAATCCCCCTCCAGCTCTGAGGAAGCAAATCAAAACAATCTGTTTCCAGAGTAAGGAATAAGATGGCTTTTTTCAAATTGAAGTGTGATTATAAACCGTTACTACACCAAATTATAAAGCTATAGCAAAATTCTCATCATTGCATTGTCATTTAATCAGTTTATGAGTTGATTCAAGATAGTTTATGTATTATTACAACCCAGCCACTCACATTTAAGACACTTCAGTTCCTGACTCATTCTGGTACTTCTGTACTCTTCAGGACAGGGGCTGCCAGAATGGCACCATCAGGAGTCCTTCCCCAGTAGCCACACTGCACAGTTTTGCATCGGTCCCAAACACTTGCAAATTTAGGAAGTGCCAGACATTCCCCTTCTATATTCTCAACAGAACAATTTGAAAGGCATTGCAAATTTGTGTCTCTCCAAGTGCCATCCGTCTCCTCAGAGAGAATTTAACTCCATGTTACACAGATGCTACGTTTTAAGGTGGCACAGAAGTTTCACAAAAAGTAAAAAACAAGTTCCCAAATTCTTTTAGTTCTCATGAGAAGTGTTTTTCCTTGTGCTCTGTTAACTTTTTTTAAAATATTTGGAGAAAGTATTACACATTCCACGGAAGTCTACTTGCAGTATAGAGAAAGGCAGAAAGGTACTAAAATAGAAGTGTAACTTCAGTCATAGGAACATTGCCCTTGCTTACACAATGAAGAATTGAGGATGCGTGCATTTACTGAGTATGGATCTAGAACACTGCAAGTATAGTAAGGTTTCATTAGTGAAAGTGATGCTAGTACTTTATAAATTTTTTGGGGAAACCTTTTTTTTAAAAGAAAAAGCCATAGAAAGAATGTTGCTATACCTGTATCTGATAATAATAACAACAACAATAAAAAATCTCATGTATTAAGAATTGAAAACACGCCACTTTAGAGTTTAAACATATGTTTAGATATGTATCTATAACCAGTTTGCTACTTGACTAGGGCTACATCTCCACAGAAGTTAGAGAAACATGAAATTTTTCATACAGCACACAAAATGGAAATTTCAAACTTTTCAGACATCGTCGTTACACCTGGCCCAAATGGTGTACACATGATTAAGTGGCAGGTCCCCAGCAGGGGGGACAAGAGCATTTCACAGGCAGAAAACCTGTTTGATAAAGCCAATTCAAGGAGACATCAGAGGGGTACTAAATGCAGAAGGCAATGGGGAAAGGAAGAAAGGAAAAAATGTCCAGATAGAGCACGTTTTTCTCAGAACTCCTGCTGTTATTTTAAGTTTCTCACTCCTAGCTGAGCTCAGAAAAATAGTCTGGTGGTTAGGCTTCATCTTTTAAGAGTCCTGATGGAACTAAGCCATATGGGAGGCAAAATCTCCATGTTTACAGTCACAACATCTCAATAACCATAATTATTCCTGGGAGCATTAAGAACTCCTAGTTATTTATAAATAAGACAAAATCACTTTTTGAAGGCCCTGACAACTAAGAAGCAGAGCAGATGACAAAATTTTCACATTTAAAATGGCATTTTGGCCTCATTAGCTTTAGAAAAGCAACATTAGCCACCACAGCTTACCAGACATGGGAGAGTGATTTAAATAGAGAAGAAAGCAGGCTTTATTAATGAGTTCAGGAAGTTTTCTATCTACTTTTAAGTCTTGGAAAATGATAAACTATTAAGTAGACATGATGCCCAAGGGATTTAATATTGAATCTTTTTTTTATTACATTGTTGATGAAACTATAAAGAAATTAGTTCAAACAATCAACTGAAATGAATCAAGTGAAAACTGATTTATTTCCGCTGATGTTATTTTTGGAAGGTTGGAAAACAGGAATGTAGGTGAGTCTTTTCGCCTTGATTCTTTAGGAGGAGGGGAGGCAAAGCAAGGAAAAGGGACTCACAGTACTCATGCTCCTCAGGTCAAATATTCAGCAATTTCTCCTCTGATAATGATTACAAGGTGAAATATTAGGTGTTTTGGTTTGTTGTTTGTTTTTTTT
>VYZM01013923.1:85106-156883 GCA_013398915.1 Dromas ardeola | reverse complement strand
AAAGTTGTTCTTTTTTCTACTTTTGTTTATTGGATCCTCTTTTTCAGAGAAATCAGGAATATTTGTAACAACACTGAAAGTCTGTTTTCATGCCAAAACCCTGCACTTTTTTGTGTGACATTAAGTAGTAAAAATATATCTAGTGAACAGCGGCAAATGGAAAATAGCTGTGACGACACTGCAGATTACTCTGAACTACAGGGGTATTAAAAAGCCGACTCAGATATATGATCGGTTTAAGCCACAGCAACATGGAAATTGAGACAGGCCTTACGAGCAGACAGGGAAACTCACCTTTCATCTAAAAAGCTGTTGGAATTTTCAAATTTACTGGAAGTTATGGACAGCTCTAAGTATAGACTTAGAAAACACTGTAGCAGATTCTGCTGGAAAGCCATATGGTTTTTGTGGAGCCAAATCTTGTTAGCTTATAAAACACACATAAAAAAAAAGCTACCTGCAATATTTTTCAATGCAATGCAAGCAGGTTTTTTGCCCTTTATTAAATGTTTATTCTGGAAGCATCAACAGAGTCATAAAACATTATTTTGAATGTACCAATTCCAAAATAAAGTAATGTATGAAGTACCTATCGCTATGACCAATTACTGCTGCATTTTGTCCTTCGAGTTAGTCCTATAGCGTTGAACCTAGTACTTGAAAAAATAAAGTCTAAAATTTCAGTTTCCCAAGGGGCAAATAATCAGGAAATTAAACATCTAGACACACGTTTGTGAATTGAAGTTAAAAAACAAACTCACATTTTTTTTTTTCTTTTCAGGCACGACTGAGATATTCTTAGCACTTGAAACCGCACTGCATGTCACACAGGCCATTAAAAAGTGCCAGTGAAATGTAACACTGCTCCCTAAAATTTGGCATTTTGTTCCAAAGAGGGTATTTTTCCACAAAGAGAAAAAATCTTACTAAAAATGGCTACACCAAGTTTCAACTTAAAACCTTATAGCTAAAATAAAGTTATTTTGTAGAACAACATAGGATATGTATCAGCTGTTTCAAACAGTAATCTGGTAGGCATTAATTATGACGGAGCAAGCAATTATTTAGCAATATTATATTTGTGGGGTATATGCTCCTGGACCGAAATACTGTCTACGAGTTCTCAGCTGGTTGTTGCCATTTTTGACAACAGAGAACACTTTTTCACCCAGAAAAATGTAAAATTGTATTTGGCTGATATTCTGCTCTTAATCAAAACAACTTCCCTTTGCGCTTTCCAAGGAGAAAAAGCTGGATTTAAAATGACAACTGTTTCTGTAGGGTACACACTTTTATATTTTAACTTTGCCAAAAATCCGAAAACATTGACTAGAACACTGAAAAATTTTCACGTAAGAAAAAGATATGGCTATGTAAAGACAAATGTACATTACTATAAACCTTATGTATAGTTCCTGTTTCCTAGAAATGTAAGTAGACTAAATGATTTACACTGTGCATTAAATAAGTTGTAAGGGATAATACAAAGAACGCATTTAACACAGTTGGGTCTGTCTATTGCCATTGCCCGCAGGTTATCCTTGGATGCACCCTGACTGATCCTGAATGCCGTAATTGACCAGAAAACAAGTCTTCACTCAGATTTCGGTGTAAGGACAACTTTAACAGCAGTAACTTTACTGTAAGAAAAATCCCTGATGTCCTGGAAATACAATTAAAAGAAACACAGACCTCCTTTGTTTTCCTTTTGATCAGTATATGTCACTCCATTGACAGAGGAAAAAAAATCATTCAGTTCGACAGTAAAAAAATTATTGATGTTGTAAGGCATGCAATAACGGAGCTCCTCACAATGGCCTGTGATTCAGCATGTAACACAGGCCAGGATATGCTACAGCGTAATACTCCAGTACTAGCACTTTGGACTCTCTTATGCCTTTAAAGTGAATTATAATAAGCAGAGGGACAGTATGAATTCTTGTTCAAAACCAAGGCAAAATATTCTGTTCCCACATTCAGCGAAACTGGAGTAAAGATGAGTTTGTAAGAAATGTAAAGGAGTGCAGTGTATGCCTGATAAGACATGGAGACAGCTACGGCTACCTACTTCATAATTATTGATTTACATCTTGCTCTTCTCAGTAGATCACGTACTGTATCAAAGCCCATGAATATTCCAAGTAAAGGACTCCAATTCATGGTGCTCCCTCCAAGAGGACATACAAGTCCAAAGGAAAATGTACTTCTCATCACTGAATTAAAAGGACATCATCTATGTATGTCTACTGGCTCAACTCAAGATGACATGTGCTTATTAAATGCTGCAATATGGAAATGTTAGTATTTCAACCCATAACCACCTTCTCTCTTTCTGGAAGACCAGGAATTCTTTTTGTCATCCAGGAATGTGTTTTCTTATTTTCCCTATGCAAACTCTTGTTTATGTGGATAAGCAGTATCAAAATATCTTAATTATAAGTTGGCCTGAATTTTACTTCTACAATATTTTATTTTAGAAAGTTAATTTTCTTTTGTTATAATTAAATCCTCTCCTGAGGACAATTTATGTAGTGCTTATATTGTACTCACACCGAATTTCAAATATCTAAATACTTTTTCTATATCAATTTTATTTAAAAGAAGAAATGCCTATCCTTGGGAAGGTTCCTAGTATTGTCTTAAGTCCAATATATTATGTCTATGATAGAGTAACATTCAACTTTAGAGTTTATTTTATTTGTGTCAAGAATTCAAGGTATGTCTGGAAATTAGAAAGAATTACGGCTATGGTGGATTAGATACTTTTTAAACGGTATTATCTATCTCAACACTTATTTTACTTTTTCAGGTTGGTAACGCTTTACCTGAAATGAAAATTATCATCTCTGGTTTATGTTTCCTATAAAAATAAGACTAAAAATGGGTGTCTACGATGTAACAATAAAAACCGTATATAAATCTTGACTGTGTTTTCTGTGTTGATCTGCTGAAAACCTGTTCTTGAAAGGCAAAGGTGTAGAACGAGTAAGAAATGATGTTCTCTACTTTTGGTTGTAAAATCATTCTAGTGTCTTGATAGCTTGACCACTGTGGTGATACCTTCTGTGACCACTCAGGGACTGCAAAATGGTGGTTATGAAAAAATGTACTAACTTCAGCAGAGGTATGTCCAAAATACAAGAATAACTTGATAATTTCTGGTGGTGTTACACCAGAGATAACCCTAGCAGCCCCTTAAAATTGGTGAATCTCTTAAGAGAGAAATCTAAATACAAGGAGCACCTTCTTCCAGGCTTGCTAATCATATAAGCAACTCCAAGCAAGCAAAAGATTTATCTATCTAAAGTGAAGAAGATTCCTCATGTTGGGTCACTTGCCATGCTAAAATCCTAAGGTTAAATCTAGTCTACTCTAGATACAGTAATTTTACATCTGAAATTTTTCTACACCCTTAGAAGAGTGGGTTGTCTACAGGTATAAAAGGTGTAATACACTTCCATGACTAAACCCATGCCTGGAATAAATCAGCATAGCTTAACTGAACTCAGCTTATATCAATTTTTACTAAATGACGATCCAGTCCCAGAAAACCTTACACTTGTATCTGTAATACCCTTCTATCTGTTCAGAGTGGGAATAAATGTAGTTATGGAAATAAAAACAACAACAAAGAATCATCCACACTTTTTCTTTCAAATATGTCTTTTTTTGTAAATAGTTCTAGGCAATGGATTAGTTTTGCTAAAATTAAGTACTTCTTTATTTTGCAGAAAAGAACCAAACTTGTACCATTCTTTACAAAATATTTAATCAGTATCGTAAAAACATAAATGTAAATAATGTATTTTTTTTTTAGAAAAAAATGCATACAAGGATATATCAGTGACTATACTGACAAACTATTCCCAATATTTGAACTTCGACCTGTGAAAGAAACTGAGGATTTGTACAGACTTGTAGGGACAGCAAAGGCGCCTGTAAGAGATGCATGCAGAAGAAGGAAACTGCTGTGGATTCACTTTTTAAAATTGCAGTTGTTAGTCATCAGAGCATGTTACTTATCAAAGCATGTTCTCCCTTGTCTTATGTATCCCACATGTTACTTCTACAATGAAATAATGACTTTTCTAAATATTGTAAGATTTTATTATTGTGCTTACATGTTCATTCCAGGCATCCCCGGGCCACCTAAAGCATTCAGTGGGGGTCTCATTGCACCTCCATAGTTCTGCAATGATAACCAAGGGTCAGACTACCACAAAACAAAAAAACAAAACCAAAGAGGAGGGGGAAAGAAAGGACAGCAGGTTAATGATATCCCTACACAACTGCTGACTGGATAGGCCAATGTAATTCATTCTTTCAGGAGTTTCCATTGTTGACTTAAAAAAACAATATTGTTAACCCCAAGGAGAAAGAATTACAAACAACAGAAGTAGAATAAGAATACTTAAAACATCAGCTGTTTCAGGAGGAATTATTTACACATACAGATGTCAAGTCAGTGGCCAGCCAGGGGCAGGTTTTATAATGTACTTAACTTTTATATCAAGGGACCTCATTCAAAATTAGAAACCTGGACTTAGATTCTAAGATTTCTACATCATGGAATTTAAATAGAATTATTTTTAATTAGATGTTGTTAGGATATTAATAAATGCTTGTATAAAATTACACCATATGATATCACTTTTATAACATACAGCATAACCATTACATTTCTAATCAGTCGTTTCTAATAACTCTGTGGTAACTAATATGAAAATTATTTGATAAGATAATGAATGTCATAGTGATGCCAACAAATGGAATTGCCCAATGCCTATACAATATGAGTTTATGTTTTGATATGACAAAAGTTTAAGTGTGCTATTTACAGGAAAAACTAAATTATATGTATTTTTATTCAGAGGAATACAAGCAGAACAGTCTATCTTGCCTCACAATCATAATGTACTCCCTAGTCTGTGTTAGTCCTGCTATTTTTCTGATATTTTACAAGAATGGATAATAGTAAATTCCCTAAAATGAAAAGCTGTGAATTTTGGAAGGAGGCGGGGACAAAGAAGTAATTTACCTAAAAAAAAGTTTAGGTCACTGTTGTGGTCTGTTTTTCAATAATAAAACTAATGCACTCTATTTTCACATATAGCATACTACAAAATACATAAACTATATGACTCAGGCTTATGGGTGTTCTCTATATTGGTCTGATTCACCAAACCATGTAAACATGAAGTCGTGAATGCATGGGAGAAACACAACAGTGATATTGAAAGCTATCAGTCTGGTGCTGTTTATACCCGGAGTGGTAGGACATAGCACTTATCCAGAACTGATCTGGAACTGATCTGTAACTAGGAGAGGAGGTTCTGGTGCTGCTAACAAAAACTCCAAACTTAAAACTTTCTTCATTGTTAACACTCCTTAAAGTGTCCCACAGATAGCTGGTTTGCAAGAATACATCCAGAGGCTGCACACAGATGTCCTCTTCCAGACCCAACAGTGCCATCTGAAGATAGTTTTATCCACAGCTGCTGGTCATCAATCACTGCTCACTCCTGCCTTTTTGTGTGCAGACAGCAGACCGACTGGTGTGCATGCTTAGGCAAAAGCGAGCCAGATTAACTCAAACCCACTGTTTGACCTAAGTTATCCCAGATGATTTTGCCTGAGCAACTCCTCTGTCAGAACTGTAGGGCACTAACTGGTGGATTGTCAAAGCAGTGGGCACAGTAACGTCTACAGTTGGCACTACTGGAGCTGGCAGAGAACACAGTCTGACTGTAACAAAACAGAAGTTCTGTATCTGTTTTATTTAATTTTTTCATCTTGATGTGGAGGGCTGAGCCATTCTCCCTGTTTGGTCTGTCTGGTATCTCCTCTCTTTATTTTAATTCAGGAATCATTTGTGTGGGCTGGGGTTAAAGATCTCCACGGAATCCTGCAGGACTGGAATAATCCTAATCAAATGTACTTCTAACTCTAATTACCGTTAATTCTAATCAAATGTACTCCTTCGTCCTAAAATAAGAGTGCTTTCATTAAGGCTACCAATTCACATGTCCCTTCAGCTGGAGCTATGCTGTCTGCAGAAGTTAGTTCCCCAGTTTGTTTCTGACATATTTTTACTCAAAGTTACCATCACCATTGTTTATCTGGTAGTTACGCTGTTCATAAAAGTGCTCCCTAGTATCAGGTGGCCAAAATGAGCCAGATTAACCAAGATTTATTTCTTAAATACTTAAGATGATGCAATTCTTTTTGACTAGAAAGCTTTAGGGAGCATGTGGGAAGCTCCCTGGCAGACGTGAGGGACTGGGAGAAGTAGCCAGTCACAGTTTGGAGGCAGTACCCCGTTCAGCTGGCATAACTACAGCTTGAAAAAAGCCTCAACCTCATTCTTTGGAGCTTTTCAAAGATTCAAGCATTTACAACCATACTTTTTGCTTCATGTTATGTAGTCTGAAACAGTCTAGAATCATAAAATACAAAACTGAGGTACATTTTCTCTATGTTTTCAAGCATATGCATGCTATACTTGCTATACTGGACGTAAGCACTTCTGTATCAGCACATTAAGCGTTTTGCAAGTGCAGCAAGTTAGCAGGGCCTCCCACTACAGGCACAGCTAACTCAACTTCACTGCACTGCAGCAAGAGGACCTTAAAAGTAGGTGTGAAAGATTCATCAAATTTGGCTGTAGAACTGCATTCTGAGAAGATCCTAAATGCCAGATACAAAGACAGGTGATGATCCATTTATAGCAAAGATTGATTTGCGAACTTAAATTTTGTGTAGATTAGCTACATTGCTCCCCATTTTAAGAGGACGTTCAGTACAAGAAAGAAGAACCTTACAAAAACACTGGATTTTAAGAGACAGCAGAAATGGATAAAATATCCTTATAAAACCTGGCATGAGATTTGCCTGCTGTGTGACTAATGGTGCTGCATAAAGTATCAGCTCAATCTCACATGGCAGCATTGCAAAGCTTCTCTTTCTGCCTCCAAAAGGCAAGTGGTAAACATACTTCAATGCTACAAAAAAAAATAACCAATGTATTTCATAATGCTTTGTTGGTCACACAGCAGATGTGGTGTAGAACTGCACAACTGGTTTCTTCCAAGAAGACCCAAAGTTGTAAAGACAGTTATGAACAGATTTGAAAGGCAAAGCTGTGCAATCATTTCAAATTCAGTTGCTATTCTAAGGAACAAAGAAGTCACGAGAGAGATTATCTGAAATGGGGAAGTAAAAATGCAAAGTGTGGGCACAACAAGCACACTGTAAAACAAAATACTGGCAACATTGATACGATACACCACCACCTAAATTTTCTGTCACTGAGAGCACTGATGAAATACAGAATAATCTTTTGGATTAATACTTCAGGTATACATCAGAATTAATTTCTTTTCTACCTCAGTTTACTGTTGAAAAGTAATACTGACAAATATCCACTCATATTTTCACATTTTTGAGGAAAGAGCCTATGAACAACTGTGACCAGGTCAGCACCATGGATCTTGCAATCCAAGGTTGCTTTGCTCCTCCAAAAGAGAGCTAGAGAGATGTTTTAGATTGAAAAGAGGGAGAAATGGCAGCGCAAACTTCTCATTTTACATTACGATCTCTCTAGCACTCCACAAAAATCTAGATCAATGGTGGATGAAAGAAAACCTTTATAGAATTTAGGGGTATGGTTTTGGTACAAAGTGTTTGCCCAAGTTAGAAGTATTAATCCTTTCCTCCTGAACGCCATGATCAATTAGGATGAGGAAACACCTACTCGATCTTTGTTTTCCTAAAGAATCTCCTTGGATCTCCTAGAGGCTCCCTAATGCCAGGCCCTGATTACAACATACGCTGGCTGTAGGACAAACATAACTTTTCTGAAATAAGCAGGTTAAGGGATTCCTCTGTTAATTTCAAATCTTGATGAAAATGACTGACGTTTTCATTTTAGACTTTGAACAGCTGCAACTTAGAATTAATTTTTGTAAAACATAAAGTTTATTTTAAAATGGGATTAGAAGAACAAGTCCTGGCCATCTTCAAGCTATGGAAAGCCAGAGTAACATAGTGTACGTATAGGCCTATCAATAAATATGGGTATCTATCTGTGGAAGGTACCTGTGGTCCTAATGGAACCATTCCTCTTGGAGGAGTCATTCTCTGCATTGGCCCACCCATGTTTGGATGCCCTGCAAATAAAATTATGTAACTTAAAAAGCTATGCAATACACAAGCACCTTCTAAAACAACAGTAACAAACCATTCCTTCTTAATTTAAAAAAGAAAAACAACTTTTAAAAGCTGCAGTAAGCTTTGAAACACAGAAAGAAATATGCAAGTTTGAGACAACGGGACTTTTGAATGGTCCAAATAATTATTTTGTTCACCTTGCTGCCGTGTTGGGTCCATCCCGCTAGGCAATAATGGCTGACTTCCTGGGACACCTCCAAGTGCCTGCAGGCATACAAACTATATGTTAAAAGCATATAATGCTTTGAAATTTATGTTAAAGACATAATGCAAATATTTTTGTTTTAATTCCAAGATGATTCTTCTGAGTCAAGAGTAATGTGGAACAGCTAACTTCCCCAAATGCCCTAACTAAATGTCCTAAGTGCCTAACTAAACTAAAGGTCCCAAATGACCTTGACTGTGGACTTGCATGGACAAACTCTCGGACTTCTGTGGAATTATGTATAAAGAACCTCCAAAATATAATTGCCTAATTTGCTTCTTTCCCCTAAATACTTCCTTCACTTTAGCTTACCTATTATTTAACCTCCAAACATTGATCGTTTTCTTGGGTATGTGGCCATTTATCCAAAGCTTATACTGCAATAGTTTTCCCTTTTAACCATTATTTTAACATTTCCTTTCAGAGGTCAGGATGCGGACACCGATACTCTCTGAGAGTGAGCTGTAACTGAGCCAACCACACAGCATTCACAGGGTACAGCTAATTAGGGCTGTGATGTAGGGGATATTTTATCTTCCACTCTGCCTTACTCTTGAAGGGCATCTATGGCAAGATAAGCTTATTATTCATCTATGGGAGATAACAACAGTCACAAAACTTCCTCCTAAGTCTCGCCTTCAAGCATGGAGGTACGTTGTATTGTTACTTCACCTCTGGTCCAACTCAAATGCATTGCTTTTATGTCCCCATATTTTAATCTATCCTTTGGGTTTATAGTAACTGAATTAGGTATAAGGCTAATTACTACAGTCTCATACCTATATTTTAGCCAACTAGAAAAAAGTTTTCACGAATGGATCTTTGTAGTTGATCCACTAGGTGCTATTTAGCATTTCAAAACATCACATTTTCAGTAAAAATGTATCCAGAATGGGTAAATCTGTTGTTACGGAAGTAATCTACTCAGACAATACAGGTATTACTTCCTGAGGGAATGGATAACTTACTCTTGACCTGGAAATACTGTAGTAGTCTTGGATACATAAAAAGGGGAACCTATATGCAAACACCATACAGTTTGTTACCACAAGTGGTAGGAAATTCAAAATTAAGATGCACATTATTAACTCAAAGGTAATACAGTCAAAAGGTACTGCACTGCAAGATTAATGGAATATACAAATAATCTGAGATGACATCATTTAAATTAGTTTTATGTGTCCTTCAGTGACTTGAAGCCTGTACGATACATAAGAACAATACATGAAGTGCACGGAGAAGTGTCAAACACCGGCAAAGCAGGAACAGGTCACTTCTGCCAGAGATGGCAGGGGACATGCAAGGACAGGGAGGCATTTGCTGCTGTGAGCTGACGTGACCAAAGACTTAACTCATGCAGTCGTTACACTGCGGGTCATTACATGAGGGACCGCAGCGCCTTTCCAACAGGTCACACCACTTTTCACGAAAAACGAGTGTCCCTGCACAACGTAACGCATTGCCAACAGCAAATACCCTTGTGGGGCTGGACCTCGTGAGACGTGATCGAGTCCTGGAGGGAACTCAGGGGCAGTCCTGCGGCACTCGGTTGGTATTAACTTTCCTTTCTACAAAGCCTGGGTCTATCTCAGATAACCCTTTTGCAGCACCAACCTGCGCTGCGCAGGCGTGCCCTGTGTGACCCTGCCTTGCCCAAGAAACACAATCCCCGCTGCAAGGCACTAAGGGATAGAGTCAGAGTTACAGTGGGAATTTTAACTCTGATTTTTACTGACTTCTGCCTAATCCAAATTTCAGCCTTAAAGCTGCACTACAATAGCTTATTACTTCCGCATGCTGCCTATCTATACTGTAACTTAAATAATGGCAGTGTTAAGAGCAGTAATTCATCAATGTGGCATAATGTAAATGAATTGCAAAAGCTGTAATTCACTAAGATTATGTGATTATGCTACAGATCTGAACTGAAAATATCACAATGTGCAGACAAAAATGCTTCCGAAACTAAAACTGCAGGTTGGCAGCATCTTCTCGGCATTCACCACATCCAGTTTCTACCTGCCAGTATTTACAGTGTCCAGAAACACGGAAGGAAAAACAAAGGAATATGTGAAACCTAAACACTGGTGTATCTTTGGCTAAGATAGAACTGAAAGGTGCAAAAACCAGGAAGATATTTTGTACTGAGTTACAATATGTCTGTAGCAAACATTCAACTAAAGCGCTAATGACATTGCTGTCCCTTGATGATCAGTTCAACAAGGTTAATTAAATTTCCTTTGTAAGAAAGTAGCTATGGCACAGGTAACTTAACCTGCTCCCAAACACCACCATGTTTGATTTGGAGGAACATTTGGAGAAGTCTGGTGACCTGATATATCCAGCTCACTAGATTTTAAACTTCAGCTTTCTGGAAATACTGTGCTAGTGCTTAACACAAGTTTGTCGACATTCTGTTACACAGATATAAAAAAATAGCCAGAACTGAGGCTGTAGCAGAAAAGTGTCCTCATCAAGCTGTGACAACAAGAAAGGCAGTCCTAGAAGTTTAAGTTGCACCAAGAAACCCATTCCATCTGTCCTATCAACCCTTCCCAACATTGTAAATGACCCAGTTTTTCTTTCAGCTCCACTGATATTTTTCTGTCTGCTTATCTCTAACTTTTCATCTGTTGACAACCGCTTTCTCCTCCTCTATCTGCACTACAGAGAGCTTAAAAATACAAATGCTATCTGCTTCCAGAACCATCTTTTCACAGATGGGCCAATAAAGGTCTCTGCTGACGAACAGCAGCTCATTACTCATTCTTGTTACACTGGCATGCATATCCTTTGATGGAGCTGAGAGAAAATTGGGAATTTGATGCTTTTATAAAGTCCTCAGAGTGTCTATAAGAGTCATACAGCCCTTTATGATATCCGTTTCTCATCAATAAAGCCCATTTTTACTGTGAAATATACTTCATATATCCAACAAAGAATAGGAGGGAGTGAGGCATTTTATGTAGAATTAAGTAAAAAAAAATCGCAAAGCTAACCGCTTGATGTGGTTAGGGAAGTTTAGAGAGTGTAACAGCCACACGGACATTCTGCCTTCATCTCAGGGCAGGCAGCCTTGGCTGGATGATGTTAATACAGCATCGTACAAGGCAACTATATCCTCCTCTGTAGACAAGCTTAACACACAACAAATTTTCAGGTGCAGGCAATAATTAAGCGCAGGAAAGCGAGCTGGGAGTAGCATGGCCACACCTTATCAGAATGACTATTTAATGGTCAGACAAAATGGGGTGGAGAGGGACTGAGTGACTTTTGCGGGCAATGAGCCATTGGTAGCCAAGGAGGCAACATTCCCTGTTCCAGCACTGCACCATCACCCCGGATCACAACACCGCATCCGTGACAAGTTCTTACCTGATTGGGTATTCTTAAAGGTGGCCTTGGACCTCCAGGGTACCGAGGGGACATGAAAGGCTGCGAAAAAAAGAGAAATACTGCTAAATAACTCAACTTAGCTCGTAAATACCGCATTGAGTCACTGGGCGTATGGCTTGTGCCATGCTCACACCTCAGGCATCCAGCTTAAATATTTCCACACAGCGTTCAGCAGACTGAATAAATTCACAGATTCTTAGCGAATGCATCCACCATGATACATTATTTAAAACTTTGTTACAGTTACTGTGAATGCAGAATATAAACAACTTAATGCATTAACAAAGAATAATAAACCATTTAAATCATATAATCACACATCTGTACTTTCCACCAGAGAGACAGAAACCCTGGAATATAAAAGAAAAATGCTTTTGGGAGAGTCAAGAGGTAAGTAACAGCATAACCAATTTGCAAGTACTTTTCTATTCACTTTTTCATAATAATACGCTAAAATGCAATGCAAGATTTAACCTGTCATGGTACAGATTTCAAGTTTATGTCATAAATATTCAGATCTTTGGTGGTTAAAATGAACCATATTAATTCAGTGTTACTCCTCCCATCCCTGCATACGTAACTGCCTGCTCAATCAGTACATATCCTCTCTCAAAACCAAATATAGACCCAAATTTGTCATACCCTCCTGCACCCTGTGAGGTTCTAGTGGCTCTTGGCTACCACTATACTACTTTGTAGCCCACAAACAAGGTCAGTCCCTTGCAATAAACAAGCGGGAGCACCAGAAAATAAACACATTTAACATCTCTACTTATTCCATCTCAAAGTGTGACAGTAATCCAGAAATCTAAAAATCTGGGAGATTAGTGGCAAGTGTGAGATCTACAGGAAAAAGGCACAAACACCTGACTAAACAGATGATGACAAGGATCATTTTGGCAAGCAAACGTACCTATAACTCCAAAAGAAAATGAAGAGCTGAAAGTAGGCTTTGACTTTGTATCATGAAAGGGGAGCTCACTTCTCTTCGTGGCACTGTCACTGGAGACAAGGGAGAGACAAAGGGAAGGAGTCTGCTGGGACTCCCCAGGGACAACCTCTGATGAGAAACGAGCTTCTCCACGGTTATGCCACTCTTTGGGGTCTCTTCAAAAAGAAACGACTACATCTACGCAGGCACCATCTAGTCAGCTGTAGCCAAGGACCGCTGGCAGGTCACTAAAAGTCTATGGTCAACACCACTGTTTTACGAATGAATGGCACATTTCAGCTCCACCAGCAGCACAGCGTTACCCACTAAAATGCCGGTGACCATCAATGTTAGTAATAGATGTATTAATAGCACCAACAGCTAACACAATAATTATAATCATGTTACCAATAATTAGTAATGGAATTTTTCCTATGACTTTGCATAAAAAAATTTAACTGAACCTTTCACATCTCAGAATCCAATGGAAGCTGAAATAATGTAACCTACATAAATACGCGTTCAAAATAGGTGCCAGAAAGGAATTTATAATACGGAGGGTTTACAAACTGGGGAAGAAATTTCAATGACAATTGTGAAAAGATTACTTTAATAAAAAAGCCATTTGAAATTATGCGCTATAGAAGAGGGAGGCTTCTTCACACCCTCTCTGATGGCGAGATTCTCTGATAATAAAGAAAGAAAAAAGGTTTGTGCACGTGGTGAAGGCTGTAAACATGCAGGCCCTCGTAGAGTGGTAAAAGTGTGAGGAAATTAGAATTTCAGAAATTTCCATAGAGGTCAACCAAGTGCACTGTATGGAGTGCAGCACGCTCTAGTGAGTATCTTGGATTTGGCTTACCTCATCCAGCAAACAAAACCTTAACTTTATTTACAGTTGTACAGCTCATAAAAAGGAAACCAGCAGTGTCTCTCAAGTCAACAATCTTAACGTAGAAACACACTACTCATATTAGTATATAATAGTGCATTATTGGCAGAATATCCAGTCCTTTCAAGCAGGATGGAAACCTGCTCATCCCCTCTCCTCCCAGTGGGTTCACCTTTCTATGCAGTTTATAAGAAACCTAAAAACTTACTTTTTGTGTAGAACTGAAATTTTATTTAAAAAGCTGAAACAAATACCCCACTGCGTTAAGGAGAGAAGGAGGCTTATTCGTGTAAAGTTGCAATTTCTTTTTTCAAAATATGACTTGCATTGTTTCTAATGCCCAACAATTAGAGTCCATATTTTTTGGTTTGCTACATCAGTAGGTGTTTCAGATTTTTGAGAAGGTCTGGATCTAGGTAGGTCTCAAGTCTACTTCATAAAAGCCTCACAGAGTAAAGCTAGGATTCCTCTCTGAAATTATATGTAAGTCATGAATCATGGTTTTTTTTGAGGCATTGTTTCCTACGCAGCATCACAGCAGAATTCAACGCGAGAGCCAGTGGATATATTCTTAACTGTTAATTCATCACATGGAATAACTGCAGGAGCCTCTTTGATACAACTCTGTCTTACAAAAAGCTTTATATACTGAAATTATTTATGTATTTAGGTATTGCCCTTAAACATGTTTGTGTAAGTGTCTAAACCTTCTTCCATTCTTTAAGCAACTGAACACAAGAAGAACTGCAACGAAGGACTTCATCTAGTAAATTTCAAATAGTTCTTATCATTCTTGATGATCCATGGATACAAACACTGCACAGTTCTATAGGAAGGAAAATATATAAACAACTGGGAAGGACAACTATATGTTTTGACGATTATAAGTATCAATAAACATCCATATAGCATTGCAGAAACTGTTGAGATAGTGATGTTCCAGGACAATTCTAAAAAATTTACACTGTTTTGGACCAGCATCTAGGACTTAAGTTTACCACAAAAAAATCTACCACCAAAAGAAAAATGTAAACATTCTAATTTTTGTGTCAGTTACTAAGCTTCTCCCTCGCCATCACCAATGCCATATTTGTCCACAAAAAGTTCTACTGAGACGTATCATGACACCAAGGAACTTCTGCCAAGTATTTTAATGAAAATAAATTAAATATGAACAGCTTCTCACTAAATTAGGAGCAATTTGCTTCAAGTCTGACACCCCACCCCCCCCATTATTAAGCATTATTCATTCTGAAGGACAAGAACTCAACAGCAGGCATTTTTTGTCACATGTGGGTTTTCACTACATCCTTTGTAATTAAGAAAAACAAGCTGACATGTAGTCTCTGATCTGGTTTTACTTTATTATTAAGAGTTGCTGAAATGACCACGGCTAAGGGAAGAACCACCGTGGACTTGTATGTCTTAAGGCTAGTAGCTCACTCTTTCCTTGACTTCTTGGAAACTTTTTCTTCCCCCTTAACAATATTGCAGCACATACATCACAAAAAGTTCAGAATATGGGCACTAAATTGAAACCAGATTTTGAACAGGCCGGTGTAGCACTTGTCTTCTGAAGACAAAAATAAATTCTTTGCATGTTGAAGACCTGGACATTTCTGCCTGCTATCCCAGCCTTGTGTCAATTCAAAATTCAGCATCTTGATAGTCGAGCACCTTTAATGGACCCCCACACCAAACTCTCAGCAAGACAGACTCCTGATTTGTCTCAGAGTTCAGCGGGGGGGCTGGATAGGTGCCACGGCAACGAACCAAATACTTCCCTGCTTTACCCCAGCTGGCAGGCAGGGAGAGGGCTGTCTGCAACGCACAGGGTACAAGAGCACTTCTTCCACCTAAGGATTATAGACTTATGGCTCTTCAAAAAATAGTCAGGGTAAAAATAGAATGAAATAATTAAGCTGGAAAAATATGCCAAAAGACAGGTAATGTGATTTAATAATGCAGAAATAACTTTAGCTATCGGGTAGGAAGAAGACAGAGGGACAAAAGGTGTTATCTCCTAGAGCCCTCCCTGTGCGAAAGGATGTAGGGTACTCTTCAAATAATAAATCTGGCACTTCAGGGCCAAGATCTTGCTTAAGATGTTGCAAAGCCTGTCTAAGGCAAAACAATCTGTCGAAGCTGATCTGACTGAGGAAGAAGGGTATTACCAGAGGAGCTCCATCCCAGAGTAATTTCCAGGTGCTGAAATGGCTCCCAGGGGTTTCCAGTCACTACTGCAGACTCCGCCAAGCACCTCTAATCCACAACAGGGACATTACACCGAGTACAAGGAGGTGTAAACGATGCTATGGCACATTGCTCTAAGCTACAATTAACTTCTCAAATGGAGTTTGGGAACTGCCACATACAATAATGTGTTAAGAAAAGAAAAAAAAAAACCCAAACACCAAAATAGCCCCAGATCTAAACCAAAAAGAAATAAAAAAAAAGAACAAAGAAAAGACCATGAACAAAGTAACAGGCAAGAATGTCATATCTAAGCCACAAAGGAGATGGAGATGCCACCAGTGTTTGAAAAGGTGTCAAAAAACAAACAAAAAAAAAGTTGCAGCAATAGAAGAATTTGGTAAGTGTTTCTGGAGAACAGCCAACTAAACATATCTCCAAACACCAGCATTACTGCCTTCAGGCACAAAAATCAGTAATTTGGTATCACAAATAGTTTCTTAAAGGCTCTTCTCATGCAGCTGAGACCAAAGGAACATAAGCAAAAGCTTCTGCTAAACTGGGTCAAAAAGAAGGCAGATGATAGGAAAAACCTTTTGTGGTCACTGCAGAATATATGTATTTATCAACTTAAAGTAAAAAAAAAAAAAAAAAAAAGAAGAAGAAGAAAAGCATTAAAAAAAGAAAAGATACAAAAAAAATACTAAAAGAGAGACTACATAAAATTAAATGAAGATGTGAAACAAATAGTAAGCTCCCTTCTCTTACTTATAGCATCCTATCAGTTCAGATTGTTAAAAATATTTAAAAGAAGTAAAGTTCAAGAACCTGTATGACAGTGAGACACATTCTAGTATTTTTTGTCATCCTCCTTCTAAAGAAAAAAATCCAACTGCGTACAAGGAGAGTAAAGGGCATCTTAGAAACTGTGTGTTTAATACAATTTTGTGAGTTGTGCGCGCGTGTGTGCATGTGTGCATGTACAATGTACAAAATCTTGTAAAATACTATTTTTGTTAATCCCTGGGAACACGAGAGGACAAGCAGATAATGGGTTTCTAGTAGGGATGTCTCTGAAGAAGCACTGCAGCCTCACTGCCCACACGTTGGTTCCAGCATTCAGGAAAAATAATTTCACAAAAAATATCCACCAGGAAGCTGAAGACACAGAGGCATAGATGCTGCCATGTTTCTCTGCCAGTTGTGTAATTCTTACTGTGTCTTCTTTTAGTTGGGTGACTCTAGAATACGGTATGATTTAGGTTTAGTTTTCTTGCACCCAATACTGGTGGAATAACAGAAATATTCAAGAAATCTATTTCTTCTTTAAATTTACTTCCCTTCCAAAAGCCAGGAATATAATTTATCTGCTTCCAAATATGTTTAATTTTTTTTTCACTGACATTTTTATGCTTTTTTTACTCATATTGTTGCATTTATTGACTACATTTTGTCCCACATAAATTGCAAAATTTACAATAATCCACAGTCAAATAACTAATCCTGAATATTGCTTACTTTTCAATTCCTATTGAGACTGAATTCCTAATGAGACTAAATTTACCATAAATACCGGTATCTGTTCCAATGCGTATTACGTGAGACCCTATGACTTGTTATAGTGGATAGCACAACCTCATGTAACAAACACACGCACACCAGGAAAACCAACAAATGTAGTTCAAAAAGAATTACTGCAGTTACTGGGCATGAGTAATGGAAAGGTTGCACACATCTGCTAACCATAAAAATACCAAGAACAAAAATGCCAGCGAACAAAGCTTGGGCTGAAGAGAATAAAATGGACTGAATATTGCTTGAACAGGAGAACCCCACTACAAGGCACGCGGAAACCCACCTTTCTTAGTCAGAGTAGCTTAAAATAACAAGGCTCACCTAGATGCACATTATCATCTTCCCAGTTAGCCAAAATACACCCCCCCGAGGCCGACCGGTTTGCAGCGGGGTGACTTGCTAATCACCATGAGTGGAAGTCCCAGGAGGAACTTCCTCGATGGACTGAGCGCTCAACCCATTGAAGATGTCCCCTGGCCAGCTTGGCCCCCCGGCTGTGCCCACGACGAGCGTTCCTACAGGAGATCTCTTGAAAGGGAAGGTGTTTTACGTATCTCAGGTACTCCAGCACAGTGTCAGCCAAGCTTGACCAACTACCAGCAAGTGCGCTCCCTGTCCTGGTCTGAGGATACCTCTGCCCACCTCCCCTCCGCCCCAGCTGGGGCAGCATCACCCTGCTGGGGGGGAGGTGATGGACAGTGGGGAGAGAGGATCCCTCTCTAACAGCTCCATCCAGACCCAGGAGAGGATGCCCATGCTTTTACTGCATCTTACATGGCTTAGAATCACAGAATCATGGAATGGTTTAGGTTGGAAGGGACCTTAATGATCATTCAGTTCCAACCCCCCGCCTTAGGAAAGCACAAGAACGAGTTCTGTTTGCACCAGAGAGTGCTTTGCAGGGCTTCCCAAAAATTAATGCTTTTAGAAGCAAACAAAACCAAGTGATAACTATTTTTCAGCATCCTATTTTTTTTTAACCTGCATTATCAAATTTAGAAAAATCTCCTTAGATTGCACTTCTCAGCACCCTGAGAGGCGGATGATGCTCCTCACTGGAGAACATCTCTTTGGGGAATAACAAGAACCACAAATTAAAAAATACAAGGTGAAACACAGTTTTAGCACTCAGTATAGAAAAGGACTGAAATGGTATTAATTGGATTGTATAACTCAGCCACCACAATCAGCACAAACTCTAAACACTACTTATCACTAGAAGCTGAAAATGGAACCACAGACTTAATTTGTACACACTGTGACAAATTTTTTTAAATTAATTGTGCTGCTACTTGAAAAGCAGGTACTGTAAGAGGGTCCAAGCTACCAGCATCAAGGTCATAAACCAGATGGGAATTCTCATAATGACCAAATCTTTTCATTTATTCCTTTAAAGTTCTAAATGATAAAAACTGAAACAAACAAAAACATTTATTCTTCTCTTCTCCGTCAAAAAATGAATTCAATTGCCAAGTTACATATTCTGTTTCTGAAAATACAAATTATATTAATCTTTTTTAGTTTTCAAGCTAAATTTCAAACTAAATTTGGTACTCTCGAAGAGTACCAGTGGTGAGCCATAAAAATAAGTGTGAATTGAATTTATCCAAGTTAGTTTACAATTCATATGATTTCATTGACTTAGTTTCCTCTTCATTTTTTTGTGGACATCTCCATCAGCAGTAACAGTCACCACAGTGCATAAGACACTCTTCATTAACACACTTTAATTCCAACCAGGACTCAACTAAATTAGCTCTCTAAATTACACTCTTGTGCTGGCACAGCCCGCTGATAAGCACAAACATGTAACTTATCCTCTGCAAAGCTCGGACAGGCTATCATCAATTCTTAACAAAAAATTATTTTCCTATTCAGCTGCATTTTACTGTTAATTATACAACCCTAATTGTCCTCCTTCACCCCCCAAATGGCCACCACAGTGTTAGAAGTCTTTGGTTTATATTTTGCTAAAGTATTTCAGACATGAAATTTGGGTTACCCACTACACATCTTGTAATCTACCAGTATAAATCAAACCAGCTCTTTTCATCTACACTACTTCACATGAAATCGTTTTAGATTCTCAGCACCCAGACAGGATTTCTCTCTGCACTGGCCTTTCCTGACGACCAAACCTATTTCCATGTGCAACTTCTTCTCTGTGCTTCGGATGGAGACCCCTGAGAAAATAATTTCTGTATTTATGGTTATCTAAGAGCAGCGTGACACGGTCTGGCAACCTATAAATAGTAATAGTAAGAGGTTTGATTTAATTTAGACTATAGGGCAAAATTAATCTAAAAAAAAAAATAAAAATCAAAAAGCCTTCCACAGACCTCTGTGTTTCCACATCTAAAATTCCAAAAGTTACACCAATATTAGCACTTCAAACAAACTTCATGCTTTATCCCTGGTCAAGAAATACAGGGCCCATTCCACCATATAGAAGTATACTGCAATACATACCTTGCACACTCTGCATAGAAAAACGACGAAACAAAACCTCTTTAAAAAAAAGAATAAATTCCTTTTGTCTCTAGCTAAACATTTCTCTGTGATGCTAAAACCGGGGTCTGCCCACTCGCCTGGCTACCTCTCCAGAAACTTGAGAATGTAAATAACACTCATTTCGATGACAGATGATCTTTAGGAATTATACTGTTATTACATCTGTCTCACTTCATGGGAAATACCATTATCTCACGCTCATGAAGACTTAGCAAGTGGGAGGGAAAGGGGCCAAGTTCTGCATATGATATTTAATGGAAATTTTGAAAGAAACACAATTTTAGAAGGGCTATTACTACATGCATTTTAAACCAGGTTAGTAGTTTTCACTTTAATTTTTATTAAATGCAAACAGTACAGAAAATAGAGTATTTCAAACCTGACAAGCTAAAACCAGAACATCAAGAAGTATCATCTTTTGAAAAAAACAACCACCAAACTGCTTTCAGAATTCAGACATCACACACACAGATCACTAATCTTGAGAAAGCATTTCCTTAAATTTACTAAATCTTCTAGTCACCCCGATTATGACATACAATTGATTTTTTGGAAAGAACTTTGACAACGGCAAGCTGGAGTTTGTTATTCCTGCTATTATATTTAATAAATACGTTATATCAAAGCTACATGCATTATCATCATCCCAGGATTTTGGCTTCAAACCCAAGCACTTGTGGCTCATGTAAAAAGCGAGAGTCAGATTGCGACAGGAACTGAGTTAACCGCAGCAGAAGGAAGCATCATACATAAATGACAACCCTCCCCCTACTCTTTAGTACACATCAGCAGCAACTGTAATGCCAATTTTGGTATATGTGGTCAGTAACCTTAAATTTCTGAGGTTTACCCCAGAAAGAGAGAACTTGAATTTTCAGGATAAGATTGGGAAAGTTCAGAAGAGATCTCCTGGGTACGTGACCTGTGCCCAATTCCACCCCTTCCCCTGGCACCAACAGCCCACGCCTGGTCTGCGGCTGCTTGAAAGGCGCGAGGGGAAGAGGAGGCAGGGGAAGCCGGGGCTCGGAGCTACTCAGGCTGAGCACTTTTAATTTGTTATAACAGTTACAGGCAATAAAACCATTACCACAACTGCAGGATAGAATTATCAAAGCCAGCAGATGCCGGACAGTTTTATCTTTTTTTTAAAGTTGACTTTATTCCTGGTATGTAGGGAAAATGAACCAAAAAGAGAGGAACAAACTACTTACAGATCTTCCTAGGTGTTAATCCCCTCTCATACAGTATAAAAGTAAAAATAATTTTTAAAGTTAAAATATTTTAAAATGCAGCGCGATACTATCAAGGACAAAAATGCACAGATCCCAGTTCCGCAAAGAATGAGACATAATGCATGATTTTATGCACTTAGGTATTTCCAGTGGGTGTCAGTCTGCTATACTGGGGTGGATGCATTCACAAACAATGGAGATTCCAAAAATACAGTAAAATTCTTCTTACTAACATTAATTATACAAACCCAGGGGAAAAAAAAAAATCCCCTTTAAAATCTATTTTCAAAGCTTTTCAAGGCCTACCAAAGCTGCTAGCTTTACTCACAAGCTGTATTTGTAGCTTTATTCACTCACAGCGATGTTTTAAAAATCCGTGATGCTTTTCAGGCTTCTGAAACTTAACTGTATCTGCTCGTTTGGGGCCCAATTCTTTAACTTTTCACTCCTTCACCCGCAATTTTCTCATTTGCTCCACTGGAGTCTAGGACGGATGTGAAGATGGAGCAAATCCAGCTAATTTTGCAGTCATGCTCCAGTTCATTTTTAATGATTTGTAGATTTGAGTTTAAAAAAAAAAAGTACGAGCAATGCTGCAAAAGTGGGGAAAACATGAGGATCAGCAGTGAAAGGTAAGTGACGAAGCAGGATGTTAACAAAGGACGGCTGCTTGAAAATAGGGGATAAAAAATGGTAATGCCCTGGAAAACCAGGAAACTACATGAGTGTTTGGGGAAGATAATAGCTGAAACGGTTCAAAGGGGTTTAAAAAGAAACAAAACATTTTTAAATCGGTATAGATGCACCTTATGGTCCTGCAAAGACCAGTCTGAGAGACGCCTGCATCTTCTAGCTTTGGTCATGTAATTTAGCAGCTGGAATTAGGAATCCTCATTCCTTGTGCAAACAAGGACCCCTCAGTGGATAATTCATAGAAGCGACACAGACACTCCAAAATGACTTTAAAGGGGCGCTGGATGGTTTCTCCCTCCTTATCTTCCTTACTACTGGATGCTTGTTCAAAGGAGCCATGTGGGAGGATGTTCCGCGAGCGGAAGGGGCTGAGGCAGAGGACCACGCACCCAGCAGATCCCTGCCCAATGCAGTAGTTTCCGGGAGACTAATATGCTAATTAAAGTGAGTGCAACAACTGAGAGAAACCACAAATGGGCTGGTTTCATGGAATCGGAGGAGATGTAAAGGTGCCATCTGTATTTGTTTGGGAGACTTCAAACCAACAACTTTTAAGAAGGAGCAGATATTCTATACTTCCCCTTGGAAAACAGCTCAATTATCATTTTGCTTGCTATATGCAAAGATTTAACTGCTTTAATCAAATGCTGCATTTATCAAATCCATAATACAAGCTCTATTGCTTTAAAATGTATCATACTATGACTTTACTATAAATATTGTAAATATAAATTTTAAAAGTACATTATCAAGACATTTTACAGCCTTACACAGAAGCTTACAAATCCATTTCCTTTTTATATATAAATACTTCATTATTTCTGCTTCAAAATGCAAGAAGTGTATGTTGTTACTGATTTTTAATTCACCTCCTTACTTTGCTTATTTTCACTATCTAAATGCTATTTAAACTCATTATTTTATAGCAAATAAGCATGCTAGGCAGGAAGAGAAATGGAAAAGTTCTTTCTGCTCATGTGTCTTACTGTAACGATGCTCTCCTAAAGCATTAGGTCAGCTCTACTAAGGCACAACAAGGCTAAAAATAACACTTCAGAATATGGACTGAGCTAAAATGAGAATGAACTGCCACTAGATGGCATGACAGCCTTACATTACTCTGGTGGGTTTGGTTTGGTTTTTGTTTTTTTTTCCCCCTTTATATAAGGGGAATATGTAACATTCATATTTCAAACATGGTGTCGACACATTTTTTCCATGCCATTCCAAGTGTATCTGATGATCACAAATTGGCGAGTGAAGCCAAACTAACTACTTGACAATTCCTTTAGAACATGTATGCACTATGGGAATAAGGTTTAGTGGCAAGCTCAACTAGAATCAATTTTATCAAATTTGGTTTTTGACCAAAAAGTAATGCATTTAAAAGACAGTGCTTTACTTATATGTAAAAAAGATATAGCCAGCAGTAGAATTTAACTTTTAAAAAACATGACCAAATTAAACAAATGAACTGTCAATTATCAAACTGCCTGTTTCCTCTAAATCTCAGCTGGCACTTGATGAGTTAACTATTCAGCACTGTCTCTCAGGTGAGCTAAGTGCAAACCCAATGGTGTTACTTGCCTGAGTGCCTTTAAAAAATAGGCAGGTTCCTTATATAGATGCAGACATGTCAAACTTTTGGTCAACCATGTAAAAAAAAGAAGTGAAGATAACTGGGGTTTGATTAAATATGCATTTAAGTGTTTCTCATCATTGCAGTGCAAAAGTAAGCAACCAGGGTCAGATATTCAGCAGTGCTAGTTAACACCAACCTGGAGAAACATGACGAATTCCACTGGATTAGAACCTAGAACTTCTGAGCAACCTGATCTAGTTGAAGATGTCCCCAAACACTGAAGGCGGGTTGGACTAGACAACCTTTAAAGGTCCCTTCCAACCCAACCCATTGCATGATTCTATGTTCTAACTCAGCATTTAGGTGTGTTAAAACCAGAAAAGTAACTAAAAGGCAAATAAAATCCTGTGAAATAAATACTTTTCATTCTGTTTAAAAATTCAAAATACTTCAATGAACACAAGCTCCACAACTTCCCTCTGGCCTCTGTTTATTTGCTTACTAAAGCTGATATTGTCCACAAATATGAAATAAATAGTCTGCAACAATACAAATGTAATGTATCCCAAATTTTTTAGCCAATTTAAAGATCACTGAAGTGATGGATGGAAATGGGCCAGCACTTCTTTTACCTGAAGAGCACTAGTTTGCACCCGAACACAACCCTCACGTTTCATGGGCACACTGGCACGTGCTGTGGGACAGAAGTGTATCCAGGCTTCAAAACTTCTATGATGGTATTTCCAAATGTTCATGTCATTATTTCCTAAATGCATACTGTACTATGATGTGCAAGTATAAAACACATGATTTTTTTATAATCTCACTGTCCTCAAGAAGAAGGGAGTGAGGCTAGTACTGAACACTCCTGCACAGAACCAACCCTGGTCTGCCCCCAGGCCAGAAAGTGAAGTAAGACCAGATGTGAAAATCTGAGCATCTTTGAATTCTATGACCTCTTTGATCACAAGTGGATGAATTTAACTCAGCATAAATGAGTTTATTAGAACGCTGCATAAAGCTTTGGCTGCTGACATTACATGCATCCTCTAACATCTAGACCTAAAGGTAAATACATATATATATAAATTTTTCCAGTCCTCCAGTTGCCCTGCAATTTCAGTATCAGATAGGACTCCAAAAAAGGGACAAAGACTAGGCCACGTTGATCTCTGCTGATGGCCACACCAAGAAACTAACAACAGAGTAACTCTGATGCTAAAAAAGGCAAAGATAATGTCCTAAATTACTTAATTTTATTAACATAGTAGCAAAATGCCTTCCTTGCACCTTAGCACCATGTACAGGATGTGGTCTAGAGAGAAAAACTGGCAAATTGATGAAGAATTTTGAGATTCAGACTGGAGTCAGAAGAGCAGTTCAGAAACGGCTATAGCCACCTTACCCTTAAGCAATCTAAGATTGTTTTATGACGTCTATTGCCCAAGAGATTAATGATCTCTTAAAAGGATCTTCCCTTACGACATTCTGTTTTATAGGTGGAGAAACATGAAAAAAGAGAATTGAAACGACCTATCTTGGGTAATGCAGGAAAAACGTAGGAAATTTAGGAATGAACTGCACAGAGGTTTTTGCATCCAGGCTCACACTCGGATTCCCAACCATCAGACTTCTCTGGCACTCCGAATTTAATAAAGCAACTTACCAGAAGCACTGACCCACCCGACATCACCCTCATTGAACTGCACTTGACCTGTTATTTCTGCCTGAGACAAAATCAACTCTAAAACTTGTCTGAGTTCTCCTATTTGGAGTTAAGAGTCTTTTATGACAAAACTATTCTTTTCGCTCCTCCTGCAGTCCCACACATTCAGTTTCACTGCTAATGAACCACAAGCAGATTCAGTTACTGTATAACCCCAATTTATTTCCAGAGCATCACCTATTCTATGTACTGAAAGAAGATGAGGACAAAAAAATATGTAGCTATGAAATTTAAAGTTACAATAAAATACATACATACCAGGAGATTAAACTGAGGCACATCCTAAATCCACATAAACCTGTTTTCTTGACTTTTCAAATTTCATTTTTGACACTGTAAACAATTCTCTTTTTAAAAAAATGTCATTTAGTTGATGATAACAGTTGTGCAGAACTCTACCACCTTCCTTTCACTGTATCATTGTAAGGCATTGCATTTTGGACCCTCAGTACCGTAGTGATCATCACCCATCACCTGAATTGAAGCATAAAAACACAAGTACAGAGAGACACAAGATGAATCCAACTGCCAGCTTCAGAACTCCACTTCAGTGGACTGGTTATAAAATGCTAGTGATACCTAATTAACATCAGTGATAGTGGCCTACATATACATGAAAATCTCATTTTACAAAGAGTAGAGTTTTAGCAGAATCTGTTTGAGAAACCATATTTCTCCCATATGTGCTATACTAGTGTTATGCTACTTCTCCTTCCATGTGCTATACTAGTGTACTGCATTATTTTGATAAAAAAGTAAGAGAAACTTATTTTCTTTTACAAGAAACAAAGGTCACAGAAATAATGCTAGTGGTCAGCAATGCCAATAAAACCGGAACCCAGGTAATGTTTCTTGGTTCCCAGCACAGTCCCCACCTTCCCCTGACCTGCCTGATAGAAGCAATTCCAGCAGCAAGAGCATCCATTTTGCTTATGTCCCAGTTAGCGGTTAGTGCCGCACACCAAAATAGAGTTGCAGTGCAAAACCAAGAGCCAGTACTGATGAGAAATGAAATGACTTTAAATCATCTAGCAATTCTGAGTTAGCCAAGCAGAGCTGGAAGGTAGTGGCTGTCAACAGCTTCAGCTTAGGCCAATCCAAACATTTCATGAAGCAACAAAAGGCATCCTTATCATTCCAGGACAACATTCTAGATAAATTCTAGGCTGCAAAAAGTGGAAAGGTTGCAATGTTTTTGTAGTGCAAAGTCTTACTGAACTAAATAAGGATATAAGCACCATTCTCCCACTGTTTCCATAATCTTCTGATTCTTAAAAACCAAAATTGTTCGTTTTCATAATCTATGAGTGAGTTGCAGGTCTAAATTCCAACCTCTCCGTCAAAGACAACCAGCAGTTCTTACAAGTTTGTCAGTATTCAGACTAAGACAGATGTTTTCTCAGGTGGTTTTGGTTTACTCTTGTGATCAGTCAGGATCAGAGGAATTGCGGAAAAGCATACGGAAACTGATCGTCTAGTTAACGGTGTACTAGAAAGAAAGCACCTATGAAGGAAGTAGGGAGTTTTGACCATGACTTCTCTTTCTCACTTGTCTTTTCACCTGCTTTTTACAGCAGCAGATGATGCTCCTCAGCTTTCAAGGTTCACATACACGGTTATGTCTGCCAATGTGTTTTCTTGTCCTCAGATAAATTGACATTGGTAAGATTCAGCTCCGTCTGAAAGTATCACAACCAGATATTAACTGCTTCTTGACAACTCTCACTCCAACACCACAACACATTGTCACCAACTGTCGGTACATATTTGCTTTATAGACACCTTACCGTTTCAGCACACTGCTATGTAACTGACTGGATTTTGGCTTGGCTCCCCTTGCTGGGATTGCTCCCAACCATATCAACGTATCTGCAGTTGGATTTGTTATCTAGCATGGTATTTCTCTACATATATTCTTAAGCAGACGACTACAGCGAAAACTAATAATCTCTTGAAAAATGCTTGTCAAGTGACAGAGAGACACGATGGCACGGACCCAGCAGTTCCAAGGAGGGGTGAAGGATGATGTCTGGAGGAGTCCAGACCAGACTGTGCAGACCAGCTCTCGGAACCTGCCCTGCAGAAGACTCATTGGCTGTGCTGTTGAGTTGGTGATAGCTCTGATTAATGTCACAAATTGTGTTACACTGAAAATGGATTTTCCTCTGTTCATTTTCAATCCCCGGCCTCACAAAAAGAGCAGGCAGCTGGTGGGGCTTCAAGTAAGACTGAAGTCAGATACTGACAGACAAGGAAAGTTTACCCATACTTAACTTTCTATCATCTTGTCTTTCTTACATCTTTAAAGATCTAGAATGGCTAGAAGTCTTTTCACACTTCTAAAAACAAAACTCCCACACCCTCCTCCCGCAAAACCTTTAAAATAGTTACTCCCTCCTCTATACTTCACTTACTTGTCCTGTCTGTGCCCCTTCCCCCTCTTAATTGTCCTCAAAGACAGTAAAAAAAGAAACTTTAAACTTTAATTCCTTTGACATTACAACTGGAGTAGGCGGCTAAAATAAGAAAAAGTGAAATATTTATGCAATATAAAAAATTAAGATAAAATTCTGTTAAAAAAAAAAAATCTACCCAACCAGCTGTTCAAAATAGTAAAGGCAGAAATAAAATAATTAATGAGTTCTGCCAACTTTTGTGATTGGCAACAGTAGGGTATTTTCTACTTTACTTGCAAATATCTTTTCATTCATATATTAAAAACCACGCCTCAGTTTTTCAGTTGATGAAGGAAACAACATGCTCATGCCAGGTTTACGGTTTCTTTACGTAGTTATCAATACTGCAAATAGCAGTTTTTCCCCCTATGGGAGGAAGAAGGACCATATAAACAACGTTGTCACTTATGTACAGTGTAAATAAAGACTGCTGATATCTTGCCATTTTTGTACAATCACGATTTGGATAACAAAATAAATAAAACATTTCTACTTTTATTCCAGATGAAATATGCTTCTTTTGTCCATGAATCTCAAGGAAGAAGCAAAAAGACTTGGTCCCTACCTGGATTTCAGCGCTTGGATTTTACAGAACATCCTACCACAATTTTCTCCCCTTATCACAATCCTGGAAATCTGGGTTGTTTCTTTCGTATCGTGAGATCAACTATGTGAAGCGGAAATCTCTGTTCTTTCCTAAAAAGCTGTTTCAATGCTAGACATGCTGCTACTTTTTTGCTCCTGCTGCACAGCCACAGTTTGCCAGCGTGGAGAAACACAACCGAGCTTTGGTGAAGAGGAGACACAAGCTCACTCGCAGGAGCAGTCAGTCCAGCCTTGGATTACAACTCTTAGGTTGGCCTTGCATTTCAAGCTGCCATTTTTTTTCCATCATAGCATTCTGTACCGTTAATGTCCAAAGTGCTAACTGGGTACTGAGTTTCATTTATGACAAAACTCAATAGAGGCAATATACAGTCTAAATCCTTGGCTTGTTTTTTTTAGGCACCATGGTTGAGATTTTCGATATGCAAGGAGATGCTCAGTGGGATATTCTTACTTGCCTAGGTCTAATTCCCACCGAAATGTCAACACCTTAAAAATCTGGCCTGTGGCTTTACCACAGAGCTACGCACGGCCAACAACGTTCTTACTTCAAAGTTTCAGTGCAATATATGTATAATATTGTAAGACATTCTTTTGAAGTTATATTCAAACATTTTCAGTCTCCACTCATAAACTGGAACCATTTCTTATCCTTGGAGTTTCGAAATGAGTTGTGCTGTACTATTTCATAAATGAAATACCTGTCAGTCAGAGAGATCCTTTCCTTTCTACCTATTCACTTTTGTTAAAAAATAAACTCTCAAGTATTGCACCATATAGTGAAACATACTTTAGAACAGGATCTTTTCTACAAAGTTGTAAACAGTGTAACGGAGGATTTTCTATCCTAAAATTCCTGTAATCGTAATTTTTCTGAATACCTGAAAAAACCCCGGTGGTACAGGACCTACTGGCATGCCATCTCCTGGGGGAATGTTTCCTAGCACTGGACTGGGAGCTGCTGCAGCACTCTGAAAAGAACAAAGGGAGAATAAACCTTTGTCATTGCATGGTAGGCATTAAACCCCAAAAAAACCCAAACAAAAAAAAAAAAAACAACCCAAAACCTGACCAAAATGCAGAAAGTAATTCTCTGGATATGTCATAATGTCATTGTTTCATCGGAAGGTAAATTAAAATTGTATAGTGTTTAGTCTTCATTTATACAAATATAATGATTTGTTAAAATAACAAATGCATGTTGAGGGGAAGTGTGCTACAGATTTCACGGATTCACAAATTTGTGCCAATTACATAAATCTTGACTAGATATTAAAATATATTGCATCTGAGCGTGTCTACATATATATACAAATGTGAATGTAACTTGCACACTTTTTCTTGCATTATGTGTATAAACATCCTCACACATGCACCAGGATATACATATAGCATAAAGAAAGAAATTTATGCATTGTATCAGCAATTTCCAAGCACTTTAAAGATAATTTCAGCACACTGTAATATTCTTTCAGAACTACATCAAGCTTCAAAACAGGATTCCGTTACAAACAGTACAAGAAGGAATGCTCACGATTCTGCTGGTAATGCTTGTGATTTTACCAACGCCAAAAATAACCACCATGACAAATTAGAAGAATTCAGGTTATGTTTTTGGAAGGGGAAAGAAAAAAGAGATTTCTAAGAAGTGAATCAGAGGATGAAATTAGTTACCTTTGCAAATCCTTCATTTGGAATAAGCAAGTAAAGAATATTGCTTCTGGCAATTTACAAGTAGGAGATCGTCACAAAAAGGGAAGCCAAACTGTTATTGTTGTCATGTATTGGAACCTCAATTACTTTTAATTTCTAGCAGTCTTCCTTCCTGCAATACGTTTCTGTAGGGCATAAGGCTGAATCACCTATAAAGGCTTACAATCTTCTGTGAAAGTACTCATGCACACACAATGCGCTGAGAGCCACTCGCAGCTTACTAATGACCTGCAGTATCTGCCCTACAGAATATGAATGGCTTATGTTTATTAACTTATCACTCTATTGTATGCTCACACTTGATATCCAAAAGATGCAGATCTGGAAATTGTGTTTCCAGGTGTTTGGCACACTCTCTAGGAAATTAAAGAATAATGCTGGAAAGATTTGAAAACTGGCACAAAGAAGGGCTGACCTTTTTAAACCAAGCAAAGGAAATATTCAGTTAATTACCACAAATTTTTCAATGGCTTAAGCTGTGCTTTAGAATCAAATTTCTGAACAACTAGCAGTAGCATATTTAGCATCTAAGCTGCGTGTTCTTTCAAAAAAAAAAGTATAGAACGTATCATTAAAATACAAAGACCGCAGAAAGTGCTGGCTTCAGAACTGAGTGCAAGACTCTGATTCACTAGAAAACCCTGTAATAACGCGTCTTATTTATGCAAGGATCTGGTCTGCAGGATCAGTGTTAAAATTCTGTATAATCACAACTGATAGAAAAAGCCAGTCAAGTGAGTTGGATGTAGCAAACACTTTTGAATTGTAACACCTTCTTGTGAGAGGCTACCACCAACCAACCAAACCAGCCTAGACAGCTGTAGCAAATACAGCTAGCCACAGCCATTCTTTGAGCACTGCCTTAAGTTCATGATAGTGGACTATGAGGCTGCTGAGATGCACGCAAAATCATGCGACTCCCTGGAACATCTCTCGTCCTTCTCTCAGGTCTGTCGCAGTCTCTTGGCCTCCCAGACAGATGGGGAAAAAGCAAGCGGTGTGAATGGACAGAAATAGCTCCTGGAGAACGAAATCGTTTTGTCACCCTTCCTTTCTTTCGCACGGCTGCTGTGAATGTCCACTAATTACTTTCAGATTATCTACATTTCCAAAGGAAAACAGAAGATAAAGCTTTCAGCTTTTTTTTTTTTTTTGAAGCAGCATGACCTGTTTAAACTGAGCATTCGTTAAGTAAAATCATGAATAGGTGCAGACACAGTTTGAGTGAAGTATGTTGGATCTTACTTCCATATGTACAGGTTTGCTAGATGAAGAATGACAACAGTAGCATCACTGATGGAGAAAATCAATGATGTTAAAAGCCTGAGCATCTTAAAACGTCCAAAATAGCCTGCACTGCAGTCTCGGACTAAGAAGGAGAAGCCCATTAAAGGGGCACTAATAATGATGAACCTTATTACAATATCATCCCTCCTTGCATACTAATTCCTGATTGCCCCTGTGGTATCTTAGCAGTATCCATCTTTACCGACCATGTAATACGCACTGGAATACGTCCAATGGAGCCGATGCTACAGAATAAAGCATTTGAACAGACTAGAATAAATTACTGGGCAAACACATCTCAACAGCATGAAGCCAGACAGGCAAAGTCCTGTTAAGTTGCAAGATCTCAGAAAATGAGCTAAGCAACACCTCCTCTGATACACAAACAGTTTTCAGAAGCCTCCCATCCCAGGTTCCCTCACTGCTACTCACATTATTTAAACTAAACTACACCAGGCATTAATGCACATCCGGGTGCCTTAATGTACTCAATGGGTCTTTGATGTCCTCCTCAACTGCTGTCCCTGTCAAAGACCCCTGGTTACGAAAGGATGCTTTTAAGAGAAGGAGGGAATGACTTCTCAGGATGCAGTGCTCCTACAGGGATACAGGGATCTGTCCCTGATGAGTTCATGCTGTTTCCCACACTTTAAAAAAGAAAAATGGTAAAATATACTTAACCATTTAAAAAAGGAGAGAGATTATTCCAAAACAGGTGGAGAAAAGGATTAAAATTGTATCTGTTAATATATATCTAAATATATATGAACATTTAAGAACTTATACTAGGTAGATCAATAAACAAACATGCAACTGCTGCACTGAAATATCTGTATTTATTCTATCCTGATGAATTATTCAGTTCTTTTTTCACAGTCCCACAGCAAACCATGGCTTCTTTTTGCATGCATTACAAGTTGTTCATCATTTATACTTCCATTAGTTTGACATTTTAAATATTTGCAATTTCCTTTCCCTGCTTTTCATAAAAAGATGAAATAGGAAAGTTTAAATGGTCTAATCTTTTTGTGCAGTATCTTACCTCCTTAAAAATGGAAAACTGTATTTGCTTTTGCAGCTAAAATACTGAATTTGTGGTATCTCTTTACAACTAGTAATTAAAATGGTGTACTTGAATGAAACTTACTGTGGTCATTCTTCGCTCTACCCAAGCTACCCTAGGCAATGTAAAAACAGATGAGTATTTTAAAAAAATTAAACTAGTTACAGTTTAGGCTGTTTTTTACAATAAGGAAATCACAAAGTAAATGAAAAATAACAATAAAATAGGTTAGCTATTGTCAGTACAGTATCTGAAATATAAAAATTCAGAGCGAAGTCTGCAACACATAAATGATTTTTTTAGGCTATCACCAGAAGTGGTTTATGACAGAAGCTGACAGAAGAATTCCATTTGCCCTCAAAGAATTTTACAAAGAAAGGACTTGACTTTAGGTATAAAAATCCTCATCTGGCTCATTCACTAATCTGGGCATTTAATTTCAGGAATTTTGCTTAGAGTAAGGCATCCTTATTTTTATCCAAAGGAAGAAGTCTAACACATGTTACTAACTTTTTCCATGAAAAGGCGCTTCCTGATTTTTTAGAAGTCTACTTGATGATGAATGATGAAATCAACTTGACGATGGATGAGAGAAGTTGGACCTCACGTATAAGACACATCTATGGCCACTCTTGGCCACTCAATTCCCTCATCATCCAAGCCTCCTCCATAGACCTCCTCTACATCATCCCTAAATCTGATGAGTTAGCCGGACAGTCATAGTTCCTGCTGAATTACTAGAGGCTGTGGGTACCCACTTCTTCAGCTGCATCACGCATCAAGCCAATCCCTCCCGCTACTGGCATATTCAGAGGCAGTGTCCTTGTGCTCTGTCTTCCATGGCAAAGCATGAGCACGTTACTGGTGTGCTGTGCTGTGAAGACCACACAAGGAAAAGTCCGGGCTGGACTCCAGGCAGAGACAAGGTAGTGCCTCTAGACGACACTGAAACTACTGGCACCAGTGTCCATGATGCAGGCAAGTTTAAACTCCTAGTTTAGGACTTAATGATGCTAAAACTGTCATCAAAGAGGAAGAAGGAGAAACAAGTTTGTCGAGAGCACAGCAACAGTGTCAGGATGAAGAATGAGCCACATCAATAGCTCTGGCTTGGACAAAGGCGTGGAACTAGACGTAGCAAAGCACAGATGCCTGCCAGTGCCGTCAAGTGTGCTAGTTCGGGTCTCTCTCTTGAAAATAAATTATTTCTATAGGGAGAGTATGAACCAGTTAAAAAGTCAATTTTCCCTTTTAAAGACGTTTCCTCTTGCTATACGCACAGTAGATGCAACCGTGCTGTCCCACCCTCCACAACACCTCCCGTCATGTAGCACACACACGCGAGGTGTGCCTGAGAACGCTTCACCGTCACCCCGAGTTGCCACTCTCCCATATACTGCTGGAAGCAACAGCCTGGTGATGCTCCCATGGGCAATCTCCAGGCTGACAGAGCCTCTGAAAGATGGCCCTTATCCCCTAGCATTAGGGTAAAACGGGGTGCTCCCTGGAGGGGCACCGCAATGCCTACCTCTAGGTAGGTGCCCACGTTTTTGCTGCGTGGCTTGATGCACCGTGAGTGTGATGCACCTGAATGTAGCAGGAAAGGCAGCCGAAGGGGAACACATGGAAGTGAATTGGCAGCATCAGTATTAATTTTAAAATTATCTAAAAATTTTCATACTGGTAAAATTTTGTGGCACAAATGTGTCTGAGAGCATTCTGGAAGAACAAACTTCCAACCTGCCTTCACGAGTCCTACACACTGAACAGTCTGAGCAGAACTATCCTCTTGCAGAATTGGCTGCAAATTATTGCAACTGCCTGTCATACGCACTATTTTTCTGGGTTCAAGGTGAAGAAAAAACAAGCCAACCAAAAACACCCAAGAAATTTTATGTTTATGCCAGATTTCAGAAGTACAAAGCCTAAGCAGCACTTGCCCAAAGTACTCTATGGTGTAGGACCTCACTGAAAGCTCTGCTTTTGATAATTCCAAAATATCATATCTAATTTTGAGTGATAATCAGAAAAAACTGCTAACGTACTCTGAACTATTGTAAGCAATGCCAGACATATTTTAGCTTTCTTTCCTCTTTCTGAATCCTGCTTCAGGGAGAAGTTTGCTCATGAGAATTTTGGCAAGATGTTCAGAAATAACAACACTTAAATCAGTTTCTCTGAAATACAGGTTTTTCATCAAGAGTGATATTCTCATAAGAAATCCACTACAGAGCAATTCCGAGAACTAGCTGTACTATATATGCAGTATCATTTTACATTTCATCTAGACTTTAACGTGACTAAGATGTATTCACTCCTCAAGTTCAAGTACTGAAATATAGATACAATTGGCACTTAACCAATTATTATTTTATTTTAAAATCACTGAGCTCTCTAACCCAAATGAATTTAGGTGTCTTTTGAAAATTATGGTGTAAGTGTTAATATAATGTTCTCATATATTCATATATGCAACCAAAATACACAGTAACCAGACAAAAACATTCTGTCATGAAGGATATTAATACAATCAGTTGAATCAAAACAAGAGCAGAAAATGTTCAGCACCACAGGTTAGTTTTGTGTATGTTTATATGACATTAATGCACATGTATTTTACCAAAACTACACAGTGAATGTGTAAGGATGGATGTGAAGGACAATACAGGGAAACTACAACTGCCGTTGGTACCAAGTTTGAAACACTGATGACAGCAGCATACTGTTGGCAGGAAAAGCAGAAAATGTTTAAATTTTGGTAGATATCTCCTTGAAACCCATGCTGAAAACTCACACTGATGCTAAGCATAAATAAGACTCTGCTAGTCAGTTGATAGCTCTGAGATGAATGTACAAGTAAGTTCATATGAAAGTCAAACATCTTTCCAAATTAGTATTGCTTAATTCATCACATCCAGCGATGCCAATTAAGAGAACTGTAAATAAACACAGGAACAGATGACATTGGGACCATCGTGTTTAGCTGTGACCAGTCCCTGATGCACCAAAAGCGCAATACTATGAGAAAAATAATCCAAAAGCCAACTGTCTATTTTTGTCACTTTCTCATACCCTCATTTTTCCAGCACTTTTGTTAAGTTAAGCACAGCATTCTGGTTGCTTTTCCATAAAGGCATGGATATGTATACTGTACCAAAATGTAACTACTTATCAACAACTTACTAGTTATTAACTTAAAGAATACCTTCTTATTCACAGTATTTCATGCCTTCTCCAGCGTACTGCAAACAAACAAGAAACTAACTGAACGCAGACATGCAAAATTTGTATTATGTTTTATCACATTTTACTGAGTATTACAGCTATGTTGTCTTTAGGACAACACTTAAAAAACTGTTGTTTCTCTTTTTTTCCTGAGGATGAAGAATAAATATTTGGTACTACTTTTTCAAGTTCATGAAACTAGAAAATTATGGGAGTTAGAAAATTTAAATTTAATTAGGGTTTTTTTCTGGAAAGACAAATGATGGATGATTACTATTTCCAATCACATTTACCACATGCTTAATTTCTGGTCATTGATATCTTCAAAGTGCGAGACGTACTGTAGCAAATATTGTAGCAAGATCAGCAAATTTCCATTTATAAACTCTTCAACTTTTAACTTATCAAGTATTTCTAAGCCATTAGCTAGTGACTGTAATAGTGCTTCATTATTTTTTACCTAGCACAAATCAGAGAAAGAACTATTAAGAGGAACTACATTGACTAACCACTAGAAGCCTTCTCATTTTCTCCAAGATAGAACATATGACTACTCGCTACTCTGAACAAAAAAATAAAATAATTTAAATAAGCTGTTACCTCTTTTACAGGCCCTTTGAACACTCAGCTGTACATAAAAGAACCATAACCCCTAGACTGAGCAGCCATGGTTTATTTAAAATGAATTTAAGGTCTTGCCGCAGAAGGTAAATTCATCACATTGATAGAAGCAAGCCATTTGAAAGATCTGGATCACAAGACCTAATTAATTCTTGGTGTAGTTCCAGTGGTATATATTTGTCTAAAATGTTTAATTTCTGTTCTGTAATAGGAAGGCATTCATGTGACAGTAGTAGTCCGAGAGCTGTAACTGTAGAAGGTCATAATGTTATTCCTTGTAACTTCTGAATTTCCCTCACATTGCAGCTCCTTACAGTTTGATCTGGACTCTGGCACTGTACTTCCGTTCACTCCATCTTATAAATTATTATTAGTGATAAAGAATATATAATGTCATATAATAATAATTCTATTAATAGCCAAATAGCGTATCTATTACCACAAGAAAAAAAATCACATTTAACCTTTTTTTGGGGAAAAAAATGGTTTCCCAGCTTACATCAGCAGACTTGTCCATTTCACGAAGAGCTGACTTGTTGATGAGGATAGTTACGCTCCATGACTCCACCCATTCCAGCCCACTCACGAAATAATCCTACCCCCAGAACAAACTCACAGTAAGCAAAGCTTCCCCATATCTGAAGTGGGATTACAGTTTGTTTTACTGTACCCCAGGGCCCAGTCTGGGGTTTTCATCCGACTTAGCTGAGATAGTGAAATTCTATTACAGAATTGAAAACCAGGTATCAGGTTGGAAGTATACTGTTACAGGTAACAGAAATTATTTTTAAGGGAAGGTTTGCTGTCAATGAATAAAAGGATTTCAAACTCTTGTCAAAAGACTGCATTTCAGTCCTGTCTCTTGCTGCTGCTTCTTGGATTATTTAGAATATAATTTCTAGGCAAAGAAAAGTTATTTCTAGGCAAAGAAAAGTTATTTTAAAATGAACTTTTATTATTCATTGGAAGTTACTAAAAGCACTACTACATGTAGATATCAACAGAATGTTCACTTTCAAAAAAAAAATGTGCAAAAATAATTTGTGTTTTAACAATTGGAAATAAATTATCAAATTTCTGTCCATTCTTTTTCAAAATTTAACAGAACTACACTTAAAAGATGAATACTTGGCTTTTCCTACTTTTTTACGAAGACAGAAAAAGATAAGAGTAACATTTCAAATAATGTTTTTGGACAATTTTCTAGGAAAGTGAGGGCATTCATTTCAGCTTAATTCCAAGCCCTGTGTTATTTAGTAATGTATACCTACTTACAAAATCGAATCACCAAAGGCTAGCCAACTGAGTTACATTACGCTTTTGATAAAATGCAACAGTATTATCAGATTCATCAGTAATAACCATGCTGCTGACAAGCTAAAGGCACTTAAGGACACAAAACATGGTTGTTGCAGCTCGGAGCCGAGTTGCAGTGATATTTCAATGAAATGACTTCTTTCCAGAAGTGACACTTACACCCCTCCTCCAGATTCCCTGGAGACCAAGACTGCTTCGGTCTGCTAGCTTAACAACCACAAAATACCCAACATGCTATTTTTTTCCAAGCTGCACCTCCAGATCACGTCTTTGTTGAGTAACTGGCATCGCAGACCATAGGTTTAACCCACTGCCTTCCTCGCCACGAGGAGTCTGAACGAAGGTCTGCGAAGATGCTTCTCCTAAAAAGGAGTTAGCAGGAAAGTGACCAGTGGAAATTCTTTAACTTACACCCTACGTGCATCCGACTGAATTTTTAAATCTGTCTTATCAGATCAAAGCATTGCTTTTACAGTTAAAATTGCTGAAATACAAAACTGCATCTATCATCAGTATTTTCTCAATGGCTGTTGGGGTCACAGTAATAAGACTGCAAAAAAAAGCGGAATATTGCTGCAGATTTTTAATGTACACAGTAAAATATGGCTAGCTTCTGAAATCATTATTCCAAATAATTTTAAATGGTGACTGATCATATGCCATCCGCTCCGATCAGGTCACAGATAGGTACCTGAAGCTAATTTTTAGAAATACAGTGCTTAGTGTACCTATGAGTTTGAGTAATAACTAGATAATCACTGTTCTTAAACTATGTTATACTGCACCAAGTGGGCTGATCACTGCTAGTCTTCTCCTTCTGCCCCAAACACGCTCCATTTTGTTCTGCTGATGCTCTACAGAAAATTCACAGTTGGTACAATTGTGCTAGTTAGGCTTGGTACGACAAGACTATCTTACACCCTGACTTCCTCTAGTAAGCTAGCTGGTTGGCAGAGTGTCTTTTAATAATTTAATGAAATTTTTAAACCCATTTTGCTTTCCAAAGACTTAAGATTGCCATAGTATCGCATTCCATTCTCACTGCGCTCCACACAACAGTCAAGTGCTCTCCCATTTTAAGAATATAGTGATTAATAATGCTAAGATTAAAGTTTCTCTGCATCTCTCTGTCTTTTCCAAGTTATGAAACACAAATGAACAAATACGCTGTGAGCTGAAAGACTGAATTTTGGTTAAGAAATGCAAAGTAAATCGGTTTGGGGTTATCCTTAGGTCACCTGGGAGTGATTCAGCAATCTTGGCAGTATGCGCACACTTTCAGAAAAATACAAGAGAAAACTCAGTAAATCCCTCGCTACCCAAAATGTTTTTTTGTCTCCATATGTAACTGGTTGGAAAAGAATGCATATGTACAAAACCCTAAATTTTATTTCAGACGGAATTAAACTGCAGAATTTACCTCATGATGAAACTGCTCCTCTGCTCAAGAAATAGTATATTTGGGTGTTCTTGTTGGATCTTCATGTCATGAAATTTCTCTTTAATAACCATTACTAAAATACTAACTACAGATATACCTCTTTTTCAAGCTGTGCTGAAGATGTTATTACTCTGTCCTAAAACACAAAAATATGTGACTTCATAGTACTGTAATATTGACAGCTCGTTTTCATAGGCAAAACATACTGAAGCAGCCATTTGGATCTTCTGAACATTAGCTCCATTGTTGACCGAGTTCACGGTATGTAACACAATACATACTTTTCTTTAGAGTCTCTAGCCTGATTTTCATGAATTTAAAATCAGTGGTATGCCTTGTGTTTACAGGTGCTGGAAAATAAATGCTTAATTCCCTAACAAGTACGTCTTCGTTTTAAGACACCAAGAGACTGCAATTAAAGCCACCACATGATATTATTATTCTTTTGAAGAGATTTGTCTGTTTCTCTCTGTTTTTTTTTTCTCTCTTCTTCGTGAAGCTGTTCCCTAAACATCCTGAAGTTAATTCCATAAGCAGAAATGTCATCACAAGGGCAACATTTTCAGGAAAATAACGAGCATCTGAAAATTAAAAGATATATGCTGGATATCTTGATTTCCATATAACCCCGAATAAAGCCTTTATGAACACTTCCCCGCCATGCAAGACTAACCAGCCCAGTGAGGCTCATCTCCTCAGGCTCCCTCTACAGCCACCACAAAGAGAAAGCCGCTCAGAGACATCCTCTGGAGGAGCGCGTCTTTTCCCCGCATCTACAGAGGGCATGCAGGGAGACCAGCCTTACCAAGGTTGAGGTTCACCTTTGTGAAAACCCTCTACGCATTCAAGCATTTTTAGTTTGACTGAAGCGTTGCATGCAATGTACGGTGCACAGCATTTGTAACAAAATACGGTCCACTGGATAGGACTCTTCAGACATGGGTTTTCACGAGCAGCTAGAATGTTTAATTTTTAATATTCGAGTCTGAGAAAAACATTACCAACTTGAAGAAAAATACAAAAAAGTTAAAACTCATGGAAAGCTAGCCTGTAAAGTATCTCATTTTTCTCACGTTGTCTGAATATCTATCTTTGGATAAATGTAACTTGTTGAGCAGAGAGTTAACACCTCTAAGTGCTAAAACAGAATTAAGTACTGTGCTTATGAAGACATAACATTTTCATGCTGGTGACTATTTGCTATGAAGTAGTTATCTTGGGTCGTCTGCCAGTAGCAGGAGCCCAACCTGCAACCCCACGGGGTACCAGAATTCAAGAGAGGCATCCACCCATACTCAAGGGACAGCAGAGGCAAGTGGGCTCCGTCCTCTGAGGACCTCCCTGTGTAAGGCTTTTTAGATGTTCTTCTACATGCTCCAGTATCTGACACTGTGTGTATCTCAAACACTTTCTATCTGGCACGGCGGTTTGATGCACATGTCTAAGACTTTTATTTAAATTTAGGATATGGGTTAAAAAAACCCAAAAAACAACCCCAAAACAAAAAAACCCCACCCTAATAAATGGCATCTGAAACACAGCAGTTCCTCTGCCGCCCCACCAAAGAAGCCGGACAGAACAGCAGTGTCCCTATAGTTAAACACAAGTGGGTTACTGAAGATTAAAAAAACTGAACTCCCCTCTTTCTTTGGAATTACATACAGTGCCTCATGCGAGGATACAAAATCTGTGAGCACGCACAGCCCACGGCTTGCCGAGGACTGGAGCTGGGAACAAACAGCCTCGCCGGGAAAAGCCCCAGCTTCAGCCACATGTACAGTGTCTGGGTCCCCGCGTCACAGCGCAAAGCAGGTGACACCCCAGCCGTCCTCTCAGGTGGCTTCTCCTCAGGGAACCAATTATTTTACACCCCCTGGTGTGAAAATCTATAGTGGTGATAATGAGAACTTGAGTCTTTTAGGGTTAACTAGCTCCTACAGCGCTGAAATGCACTTTTAAAACCTTAAAGTTTTGCTTATTTTATTGTTATTTATGTTTTTAAGTAGTGCCCCCACGGACAGTGGCATGACCACTGTCCCACCACACTGCCACCAAGCCCTGGACGTGGGGAGTGGAGTCAAGGCACCTCCTGTCCCGGAGGGATGCTGATTCACACACACACTCCACTCATGGATCCAGCTATCCCACCGGGATACAGACTGCCGGCTCACCCACACGCAGAATGCCAATACGGACACTGCATTTTTAAATACATCTGTGATAAAGGGAACAAAAGACAAAATCCAGCTGATTTAGGACTGATTGCTAAACTTCTGCTTCACCGTGTAATTCTTCATTGCGCCCCACGAAAAAAAATAATCAGCTAATACCAGCAACATGGTATGAAAAATTCCCTTCACAAACTGGCAGAATTATAAGCAGCTGGAAACAGTCAGGCACCTGTCATAAAAAATGGTACTACCCAACCTTGCCCGTAATAAACATTTATACATGCATAGGTTGCATATAGACACAGATTGTCTTCAAATGTGAATTATGGGTATACCTGTCTTTGCTGAAGATGCACAGACTATGGGGAAGGAACCTTTACCAAGTAAAGCAAGTATAAAAAACATTATTTATATAAATAAGTCAGGTCACATAACTCTGATCCAAAACAGAAGCAAGTACATTTTCCCAAGCTCCCTAACAAAGTGTGTGAGCACAAACCTAACTCTCAGGGTCACCTTCGCCTCAGCACAGTGTCCAAGCTGACCTAAAAGACTAGAGACAAAAATGTCAGTATTTACTGGTTGCAATAATCCATATTTCACTACACGAAAGAACTGGCTTCCTCCTCCCAGCAGACAGCCAGACTTGCAGGAAGGAAAGTACAGGCAAATCCAGTTAAGTTCTGTTCATTGAAGAAAATTACCTAAAGTGGAGGAGAGTAGCTAGATACCTTAACACCTCCCAGTCCATAACGCTGTTAGAAGTTAGTTTAAGCTCAGGTTAAACCACAGCAGTCCAAGAACTATGCGATGTACAGGCTGGTAACAAGAGAAAATAAGAATTAAAAAAAATAAATTGAAGCCTACTCCCCATCCTAAACTAACAGGGAAAAAAACCAAAAATTGAAGCCTTCCCATCCTAAGCTACCTAAACTATGACAGTCAGAGGCATTTTCCCTCTCCATCCGGACTCCAGCACATCCCTTCTATGACACTATTTCCCTCTGACAGCGAAAACCCAACAATTTCTCAGACAGGCTGGTTAATTACAGAGAGCTGGCTGGTCCCAAGTGCTGTGCTACCAGGGGATAATACAAGCAACAAACTGCTGAAGAAAACCGGCACTCTAGCAGTGCCCCCTACTATCAGGTAAATAACCTACATTATGCTGGGGATGCTGGCAGCGGCGATACAGACTTTTGATGGGAAATTATACAGCTCTCGCTATCTGCTGATAAAGATTCGCATCAGCGAGTGGTGGAGCGCTGACATTCTTCTTCCTTCAATCTTAAATGGGGGAAGTTTTGACAAAATAAGACCCACTTGTAAAAGACAGCGGCTGAGCTGGCAGATACGGGGTTTACACCCATGCGGGGTTTTGTTAACAGAACGCGGGAAATGCAGCATTTATTGGGATTTCCTCTGAGCGAGAGTCAATGCAGAGGACTTTAAAGCTCATCTATCCCGTCATTTCTTCTCCTTCGCTTCCACTTCTAAGTCTTCGAATCCCTAGAAACAACTGCGGGCTTTTCGCTTGCCAGGGACCTCAGCCCATCTCACAAAAATAACCAGGTTTTTGCAGACAGAGGGTCCCACAGGCGGAACACTCATGTTTAGTACAAAAGCTGACAAAACTGAGTTAGTGTAAGGTAACCGTGGGTAACTAAGTAGTACTTCATTTAACTGCTTAATCTACCTACCCCAGTAGCCTCAACACAGCAAGAGCTGAGGAAAGGAAAAGGACGCAGATTTCTGGGATGGTTATGCTGGTTCTTTTGCAAATTACTTCAGCAAAGCTTAAACGTGCTAACCTGCCTGCTTGATGTCCTTCACGCCCCCAAGTTCACGTGAAATAAACAGCCACCGCATTTAATTTTCCATGTGAGCATCACTCCCCAACGATGCAGTGCACCACTGCACCTTTGCTCCATGGAAGCGCTTTGGGAACTTGGACTGTGGACGCTTGTGCTCACAATGACTTTCCAGCGTCTATTTTCTGGAAAAGAGTCTGTTTTCTCATTCCCTCAGATTACCTTTCTCATAACATTTTGCTAGTCAAAACTATATACAATAAAGGCTGCTCTACTTACTTTCTAACCACTCAATTCTTTACCTCTTTAAAATGGATAACAAGACCAACACCTTCCTTCTCAAAACTGTCTATATTGTACAGAAAATACTTCATATGGTTTGTAAGCAACAAATAACTGTTCTGTTAGAAGTTTTTTTCTTATTCCTATTGTCTTATTAGTCCCTTCATATCACCACTGAGGTATGAATAAGGACAACATCACAAATATTAATGGACACCAAACGCTGTCAGAACAGATGAGCTGGACCAAGAAAACAGTATGGGATTTTTTGGATAACTTGGTAAGAAGCAGGTTCAAGAGACACTAGGTAACAAAGTTCTGAGTGCCAGAAATATACAATTTCTACTCAGTTATATTTCATATGCTGCCTAATTAAAACGTTACCACTCCAGCCTTGAAATCCAAGAGAAAAGTGCTGAGTTTGCATGGCAGAAGGAAAACCAAAAGTTTATTTTTTCTCTTAGCAGGCACAGCTTGGTCTTACTCTTGTATAGACTTGTGTTTGTGGCATATCATATACTGGTTTTGCTAGGTACATGACACGTAGCCAGATTCACATTCAGCAGAACTATTTCAGGTCAGTGAATTTCTAGCTATAGCTAGGCTGAATGAAACGACTTGTAATTTCCAGAGTGAAAAGCAGTCCAAACCACAATAGTAATTTTGTGAAAAGGTGACAAAAATCTGGGCTTAAATATACACAATATGAAGCTTGGACAAAATGTTTAACTTCCCAGGCTGAGGTAACATTGTCACAATTTTTATCAGCCACAGCAATGAACTTATACAGCCGTCCAATTATTTTTTAAAACGCTCCTTGATGCACAGAACAGCGTGCAATTTTAGCATGACAATGATATACGCGCACTTGATAAGGCACAGCTCGCATATTATTACTGGACTTCGTGTAACCATTGTTAAATCCTTCTCACCCTCTGCAACCCTCAACTGTCGGTGCCTATTCCTGTGATATTTGTCAAGTTCTGCTATAGTTCTGAGTGGATGGGTTATTTTGGGGAGAAGAGGGGTTTTAAAGTAAATAAAAAAACAACAGTGGTTTTGTGATGACATAGCACCACGACAAAATTACAAGAGGCAAGGGTAGGTTGTTCCCAATTTTCCAATTTAAGTTGTGCCATAAAGACGTTGTGTGCCTGCAGGGAGACTCGGGGATTATTAAAACCCCCAGATTTGGGGTGGTGTTCTTCATCTGCTGCAGAATTTTCCCCCACATGGCTGCGATGGCCGCTGCTGGGACCCGAGAGTGATGGTCCATCCGGCAGCTGAAGCCCAGGAGGAGGTCTGCTCCCGGTGGCCTTGGCAGGTCCAAGGAGGGGGGTGGAAGACGGCAAGGCAGCCCAGGGTGGACGGTGGGGAAGGTGAAGGCAAACAATTCGTTCAGTGTAGTTCTCAGTCACCCTCCAGCCCCCTTATTAAAGAAGAAGAAAACTGCAACACAGGGCAGAAAGTTCAAAATAGCCCTGCAAAAACCACTTGTTTGTCTCAAAGTTGTCTTCTAACCAACATTTCGCTTCAGAAACGAAAATTATTTGCACAGGCAACCCTCCCCCCGCACTTGTAGGCTGTTGCTTTTGGCTGAGGCCGCTGTTACAACAGGAAATAAAAATTATATTACTCAGGAAGGAAGCTAATGAGTTTCCCCTCCCCCAAACACCATTAGACACTTCCTGAATAAAGGAGAAGCACATTAATATAAAGAACGGCGGTACGTAAGTAACCAGGAGCGGAGGCTGCTGTATGATTAAAGCTACACACGGTTTCTGGACGGAGGAGGAACACCAGCTCCGCTTCCCTAACGCACCACCACCATTACACCGCCCCGTAATGTCTCTTCCAGAGCGCTTTGCCCATTCTGCTCTTAAATGACTCAAAAGCAGTGATGCTTTCATCACTTCCTCTGGGAGAATATGCCAGGCGATAAAACAACTCCTTGTAAGGAGTGTTTTCCATGCACTTACTTGCAAGTTACCCTCTTCACTCGTTTTATTATTTTGAATTTAGGGCTGCTTACTAAAACGCCAAATCTGGGCTTTTATTCTTTGGCTTGTTTTGTAGATTTTGGATGTTCTTTAGACTGAGGGATTTCCCAATCTGGGAAATATCCAAAGCCCGAAAAATAAACAAAATACCAAATGCCAATTTCATGGAGGCTCAGTGACTGACCCTGCTTTGTTATTAACATTCAGCATTATTCAGCTTTAAAAAATGCAATAACTTTTTCAGTGAACAGAACATAAATATTTTTGCATCCATCCATCTATGTTAAAGGAATTATATTAAGACTTAAGTCAAAATCATCAAGTTTTCCATGTAGTTAATCTGTATAATGTATTTTGGACATCGTGGTTACTTTAATTCATTCTTGGCATGTTCTGGTTTTGGTTTTTTTTAATCAAGTTACTGTAAGTAATTTAAGAGGTGATTCTGCAAAAATGTAAGTAAGCACCACCCGAAGTGAATTAAATACAGAAGAGTGAAGTTTTGGACCTGTTTAAAATCTATACAGGATAGAATCTTCCCTGTAGAGGAGTACCCTTCCCTTACTAGTTTGATCACAAACACATGAAGTACATATGTTTGGAGCTATTCAGCATGAATTAGGCTATTAGACTACCTCAGCAGGACCAGTGAAAGCTACATTTGTGTTTCCAGGACAAATGCCCACATGCCGTATGGCGTTTCATGTCAACTGCCGTCACCTCTTGGGTAGGGCCGTATACAACAGCACCTTGTCTCTTCTTCTCCTCTTTTCCCCCCAGTATTTTAAAGACAGCATGTGCAAAATCTGCTTCTTCTGCTTTGGCTTATTGTGTTCTCACTTCTTTTTCTTTGTTGGGTAATGGTAGGACTAGAGGGAATGGATTAAAACTAGAGATGGGTCGACTCAGAATGGACGTTAGGAAGAAGTTCTTCACCATGAGGGTGGTGAGGCACTGGAACAGGTTGCCCAGAGAAGTGGTGGAGGCCCTGTCCCTGGAAGTTTTTAAGGCCAGGCTGGATGGGGCTCTGAGCAACCTGATCTAGTGGGAGGTGCCCCTGCCCAGGGCAGGGGGGTTGGAACTAGAGGATCTTTAAGGTCCCTTCCAACCCCGACAATTCTATGATTCTATGATTCAATAAATTGCTTGTTTCTTCGCCTTCTTTACATTCCTCTCAATTCCTTCATCCACCACTCCTTTTACTTCTTCTGGTTTAGTTTAGTCACTGAGATTTAATATGATGCTAAAAAAATTAAACAAATTTTTGAGTTTAACTCTTACTGGCAAAAACGAATGGAGAATAAAAGTTCTCCCACTGGCGCACTGTCTGGGCCATACGCACAGCAGCACACAGTCCTCACCCGAAAAAAAGACAAAGGTAATGAGGAGAGAGCAACTGCTTGCCATAGCTTCTCCTAGTATTTGTATTCTGCAACTTCTTCTGCATCTAAACACTGGCTCAGAATTATTTTACATGCCATTTAGTTAGTTTTCATTTCAAACAACACCTAAGATGTAGACAACAAAATAATTAAGGGCTTAACTTACATAATTTTAATTTTACACATCCTTTTCCCAGTGTTACAATACAGGCATTATTTTATTGTACTTTTATTATAAAATAGGGCCATTTCATAATCACACTAAGACATTTTAGAGTGTGTCTCACGCTAGGATCTTAACATTTCTCCAGTAGTTGAGACACTTGGCTTGTCGTCTTCCAAGGAGATTAAGACACGGCAATATGCCAACATGACACAGTGACTGGTGGGTCCCAAGATTTAATTACAGGATCTCACTTTTTAAAGAGAAATCACATGAGTCCCTAGACCACGTTTAAAACTACAAAAATGTGTCATTTAATCTGTATTGACTAAATTCCTTTGCTATTCATCTCAGATAAACACCGTATTAGTGATGCCAATGCACAATTTTTAAAAGGGAAAAAAAAGATAAAACATTCATTTCCTATTTGTTCACCCGTTTCAAGAAGTAACAGCTATTATTTCCAAAATTAACAGCCTTTGTCTACAACAATTCTGAACATACCTAAACAGTGTTTTGAGCAACAAGTTTAAATTATTGAAGAGAATTCCCCCTCAAAGTAGAAGGACGAGTTGGACTGGGGCCAACATTACTCGTCAGTTTTAATCAGGTTGTGTTCACAGTGACCCTACGTAGGCTGGAGCCCTGCAGACCGGAATGCCTTCAGACACTGCAGTGTGGACAGAAACAATCAATGAATCACCCCCAGCAAAATAAAAACTATGTACATGCATAAAACCTGGCGTGTCCCTTACTCTCCAGAAATTAAATGTTAGCGAATGGTTAAATTTCAGCACTTGTTAATTCCACAGAAAAGCAGAATAACTCCGCAAGGAATTAACGTTAAATTAACCAAATACTCTAAATTATTTTTTTCCCAAAACTGATTGCTTTTTTTATGCTTGCAACACTCAAAACATTATATACTCTAACTTTGCGCATGAGTATATATGCTTGATTGTGTTTCTTCACACTCCTCACAAAGCTTCTCATTAATCACCTGCCAAATTTCCAACAGTTTGCAGCTTCTTACACAACCGAGCCTCTACATCTGTGGTTTCTGATACCAGCATATTGTCCTAATACCAGCAAAAACTGTAAATGCACAGCATGTTTCCCCACAATTTGCCTTATCACTTGTAGCTAAACAAAATAAAATCTAAACTTCACACAAACCCCAAAATCGTTACCCCATAACCCAACCACCATTTTTTCTTCATTTAAACCCCAATAAACATTACATTAAAACATGAACATAATAAACCATTCCATTTTTCTGGGTTTTTTTTGCTAATAACATGTTGCAAAGCCAGCAAAAGGAACTAAAGACCATTGTAAGAGCAGGAAAGTATGTAAGTAGCACAGGCATTCTAAAACCACTGTATTCTCCGGGGCGCAGCCCTCCACCTCCCCTGCAGGTGATGCTCCCAGACTGCCAGCCCCATCCAGAACATCCTGCACTAAGTTCTCCACTACAGAGCGCAAACATAAACTCTGGGGCCCAAACATAAACTCTAGGTCTCCAGATAAAGATAAATTTCAAGTATTTTTAAGATGAGGACCAAAAACTTTATTCTGATTTTTTTTTTCCCCTCCCTGGAAAGAAAGGACTTCCTAATAATGCAGTGAGGAAACAGTAATTACTCTCACACCCTTATGTTATTTCATTTCATGTGCCCTGTCATGCTTTTTGTTGAGAAAATTACTCCAGTATGCTAAAAAAAAATCAGAACTGCTTCAAAATCCATTTGAATTCAGTAAGATTTTTCTTTTTTGGCCTATTATACTGACGCTATCACTTAATATCCATATGAAGAGCAAGTTTCTTTTCACCTGGAGATCTCCAAAGTGCTGGGCACAGAAATCTGTTTATCTTTAAGGTATTCAACATCTCTGAAATTAAGATGCGAATATTCAAAGAATGCCTCCCACACCAAGACTAAAGATAGTAATGTTTCATTCCCATTGTATATTTTGAACTCCAGAGCTGGCAGTTTCGGATTTCTGAATTTCTGAGTGCTCTGTTTTTACTTCAGGAGATAGAAAAGACTGCACAATGATTTCATCAAAGCTCAGAAAATATTTTTAACCCTTATTTAAAATGGTGTTCGTTTTGCCCTCATACTTCTTTCTCCATCCCAGGGGGAGACCCACCTCTTCTGTAGCACTTCAACTGCTTTCTAAAGCATAAACAGAGCATTTATGTAGCACTGCATCACTGTTTCAGACTCATGTGAGACAGCAAAACCCTTTTGAACTGCATTTCTAGGACTAAGAGATCTACCGGTCCTGAAAAATTGAGTCAAATTGAGCTTAACTACCGCAGTCAAGACTTTAAGTTTCAAACTAATACAGTCTGTTTTTACAGGGTTGTTTCGAAGCCAAATCCATCACAATACTATGAGGCAGTGCCACGTAACAGTAATGGCTATTGCAGCTTTATAGCAATGGCTATTACAACAATGGCTATCCAAGATTTAAAAATGAAAAACAACAATAACAAAAAAGCTATCATCAAAGAGAAATTAAAGCCTCTCTGGACATATATTTTCAAAAACAGTAAACCAAGCTTCCCTGAGAAATCACCTTTTAATTACATGGGGTTTCTAAGAGCTACAACCTCGCACATCCATGATGTATTTAAGTAAGTAACAGTTTCTTTGGTATAGTAATAACAATGAGGAGTATCTTAATATAAATCAGCAGTCTGTACTTGAAAAAAAAAAAAAAATCTAGACCAAGCAGGATATAACTTCTCTGGGGACCGAGGAGGCCTTGTGTGTAAACTGTCAACTCCTTCCTCTTCCCTCAGCAGCAGGAAAGGAAGCGTTAAGGGTGGGACATCGCTTACTTGTCTTACAAAAAAAATGTATAGGGATCACAGATACAACAGAAAAAATAGCTACACCACGGAGAGAAATAAATTTATTTTATTCAGCAGGGAGAAAAATAAAAGCCCTGTAATTACCATACTGCTAGCTGACACAGGAGGAGAGAGGTGGAGTAAATGCACGCAGCATGTAAATATAAATATGTACGGCTGGACTTTTTGTACTGCTTGGTAACAAAGTGGGGAAAAAAAAACCCTTAAGACAAAGTTCTTCCTAAGAAATGGAGCAACTTGAAAAGTCAAAACCTTCCCAGGCATTTGAGGGAAGAGAATGCACTTGGGGCCATCCACAGTGCTTATGTCTGTGCCAGTTAAATCTCCCTTAATGGGATTTAAGTAAATTTCATTCAAAATTAAGTTATACTGGAAAAGGAACATCTTACTTTAAAATCAGTTAATTTATGATTTACAGTCACTTAGTTACTGAGGTCGCAGATCCTATACAGACAAAACTGACAGCAGAGAACAACGGATCCTCCAAGTTATTTATTTTCACTGAAGTCAGTGAACGAAATCAGAGTTGAAGAGGTGATTTCAGAAAGGTCCAAGAAGGAACCCTATATTGTTTCAGAGAAACATTTTCAGTTCAGCAGCTTCGTATCTTGGTGTAACTTTTCTTCTAGTTTTAACAAATGCTAATCTGTCTGTGACAGACCTCCACAGGCCCCTAAACTGTAGTTCTTGCCTGTGGTGGTTTCGTAGCAAGTTCAGAGAGATTTCCTTTCGCAACAGGCTCCCAGGTTTCAAGAGAGCTTTAAAGATCATATTTGTTTCAAAGACATTTGCTTGAAGTCTTTGTTCATGGAAAGAATAAAATCGCTGTAGCATGTATCTTTACACCATAAAAGCCACCTTCAGTTGGATAGGTTGACACCCGTGGCCATTCCTAGCTTTAAGCACCATCAACCTTTAAGGGTTCTCCCTGCAGAATCAATGAGGACATGAAGGTCTTCGTGAGCATTAAAAGACACTACATATCCCACAGAGGCTTCTCCAGATTTTTGTTCAAGAAACTAGGAAGTTGCCTCATTTGAGAGGATTAAGAGAGAAACTTCAAGGATTATGATGAAAAGATGGAAAGAAGAAGTAGGATTTTACCAAAACCTGGCTCTGGTTGATCACCACAACAGATACCCTTTCTCTTCTGGGAGCAGCAGCCAGCTAACGTGCAATTCAACTGAGACCCACGGAAGAATAAACAAACACATTGCTATTCAGCCGACTTCAGGAGGCAGTCAGCACTTAAGTGGCGCTTAATTTTGACTGATTTCCATAGAAACAGTTAGGATGAAACAGGCATACAGGCAGATAATTCACAGGGCAAAGCCTCTCAAGGCAATTGTCACCACCTCAGAATCAGGGCAGAAAGAACTAGCAAAGAAAAGAATCTGGCCAGAGCACAATGATCACTGTAATCCTGTGAAGTACGACACTTTTAAGAAGCTGGCTTCTCGGTAAGTCTAGTCCAACCCCTTTGCTCACAGCAGAACCAACTACCGCAGGACCGGGTCCAGACAGATTTTGACCAGCTCCAAGAATGGAGGCTCCACAGTCTCTGCAGGGAACCTGTTCTAGTGTCTGAGTACCGCCACGGTAGAACAGTTTTTTGTGATGTCTAAATGGAATTTCCTATTTTAATTTGTGCCTACATATATTAACTCATCTTAATTAGCAAGAACTAGTATTAATTTGTGCTCAATATTCAAGTTACAATAGACATGCATTAAAATGAATGAAGCACTGTACAATTACTCCTGCTAGTTTCAAAAGGTATCTCCAACTCATCCTATGGTATCATTTAAAAAATATAAAGTCAAGGTAATACATTCTACATGAATGGTTCTCATCTTATGCAGAAGAGCAAAAATGTGGTCAATGCTAGTAAAAAAGCAGTACTTAAAGACTTTCCTTGGTTATATGGTACAATTCAAGTACAGTTTTGAAAAGAGATGATTTTTCACCAAACTTTGAATAGAAACATATCAAACAGGCCCATAAGTAGAAAGTATGGTTTTTGGCCTCACAAAGACATTCCAGGGCTGGCTGTCCACCTCTTAAGTCTGAATTCAAGCTCAATAACACCACAACTGTATTATTACATGGCAGAAGGGAAAGGATCGAGTAAATCTAGAAAATACAATACAAGCTCACAGTCTAAATTTTTCATTATTTGCAGATATTCGGCATTAACACCAATGACAGCAATTCTAATCAGACTGATATAATCATGAAGTCACCAGGGCTAATTAGATAAAACTAGCTTGGTTTAAGTCAACCTGTCTTCCACTTCTGACACCTTTTTAGCTGGATAAGTAATGAAGGTACCCCAGAAACACCTTATCCACTGCCAAAGTGTGCCAGTTGCTATGGATGCAAGTTATCAGCCAAGGCTCATTGTGGTATTACTTAAAAAAAATATATATATTCAAAAAAGTTCACTGAAGGAAGGACAATAGCTCAAGTTGAAAAATCAAATAAATACTAAACCATCCGTTTTTTAAAAATCCTAGTGAGCAAAGTTCCAATTCAACATTATGATATGTTATGAGGATCTACACACAGAAGAAAGAAACCAGCCACCAAATAAAAATATTTTCCCGAAAAGGATTGTGGAAGTATGAAGTTTACATAAGCTTGAAAGTGAGATGAAATAGAAAGTTCTTAACCAATTCCAGAGAGAGGAAGGTAGGAAGAACTCCCTGGAGGTATAAAATACAAAGGGTAAAGAAAAGTATAAGCATGCCCAAGATTATTACATCATCAATACTGTCTTTACTTCCTAATTAAGCTTAATTTAGTAGTTTAATTTAAAGACATGTTTAAGTCCTTAAATGAACGGGCATGAATATGAAGTTATGCAAAGCAAGTCCTAAAAACAGAATTAGAAAACATTATAATATTTTTAGATTACTTAAAAAATGAGCTTTCAGTTATCACCTACTACCTTTATCCCCCAAAGCCTGCAGAAGTATGTGAACACACATGACTCGCAGAGAAATAACCGAAATGAAGGCCCCGCTGGATGGTGAAGCATTAGCCATAACAAACACCTCACAGATTAGGTGCTCTGCTAATGGGAACAAGTACAAAAATCAATGACAGAATCTATTAAATCCAGAAGGTACCTTTTTCACTTGAACAAGCATTATTTAAAGCATGCCTCCAATTCATATCTTCTGCGATCAAATATAAAAAAAGAAAGAAACTGAAATCATACAACCCTTGACAACATCTGAAGAGCCTTCATGCTAAGGAATACACAAGAAAAAAATGGTTTTTACACGAAAGAATCTTGTATAATGACACTCTGCAGAGTCATTCTTGTATACGTGGTGTACACATCCTGTAGCTGTAGAAATTGTGGATCTGTAACAAAACTAAACTAGATGGAAGTCTTCTTCTGAAATATGGCAAAGCGGTTCTCCACCTCTAAACAGATATGTAAAATTACTATCCTATTCCCATCAAATGAAGTCACTCGCACCACTGCATTTGATCTATTTTACAGCTATATATGAAAATACTTAATTTTGTCATCTTTCTGTGTATGTATGGAAATCTTACTAACAATGGGAATTTCACATCTACCGGGAGAAATATATCGAGTCACAAGCATTTGGGAGAACTTCTCGTATTACCTATTTATTTTTTTTCAGTATCTGTGTATGTTCCCTTTGAAAAGACACGGAAACAATTCACAGGTTTCAGTAGATGAGCAAAGATTAAAAACAGATATGGGTCATTAGGATTTTTGAAATTAAAAGCCCAGACTCACACTGTGCTTTAAGGCAACTGCAGTACCCACAGCTGCTTGATCTTCACTCTCTTATTGAAAAGATTGATTAGAGGAGTACAGAACTGGAAAAAGAAAGATTATCAATTTGTTTCCAACCTAAACGATAATCAGTGCAAAAGAAGTGCCAATACTTAAACAATTACTCTTAAGATTGGGCCCTTCCAATGTACCTGACAACTACAGCCAGATTAAATGGAGGCCATAAGGCAAACAGTTTTAGGTTTTCTGAGATTTAACCTTCTGATGCAAGATAACCATTTCCCTTGTATTGGCTGTACTAACCAAAGACTAATCTAAAATCAAAGACTATTATGGTGATGATTCTGATCAACAGAATCTCTGATTAGAGACACGACATCTCATCAAGCAGTGTCCTCCAGGAGAACTTACAACACCAACAAGCTGTGGTTCTCCAGCACAGGTAGCATTCTTGAAAGAGTTTAAAAGAAAAACACCATTTCACACACACAAACCAAGTCTACACGGCTCTTTGGTGAACTCAACATTTTTCACAGTATGGTTATTTTATGAAATCATAACACAATTTAAAAACCGATTTTAGGCATTCTAATAAGGCATAATATTTTGTTTGAGCATGAGATTTTATGAAATTCAAATAATGTTGCTTTTTCAATTGCTCTTAAATCAAATTTCTAAGAAATCAAAACATTTCTGTGCCCACTTAGGTATTCGCAATAACGATGTACACCTGTAAGGCTATCAGGTGAGTGCAGCCAGAAAGGGTTAACATTTATTTTGGCGTTCACATGTGGTTGCATTCTTTTATTAACCAAAACTAAAGACTGACCTAATCACTGCTGAATAAAACAGCTTCTGCCCATCATTTCTAGCCTCAAAAATACAAAAGAAAATGTTGTCATGGAAACCAGTCTATCCCAAAGGTATACTGCATTTTGCTAGATCCAAATCGTACTAGTATCCATATTTCCCTTAATAGTAGAGATAACTTACATTCTTTGCCATGTCACACATCTGCATGGCAGAGCATGGCCGCCATTCAACACAAATAAAAACAGTCTATGTTTTTAAACAAATTACTAAGTATTGTGAAGAAATTTATTTAAATTATGAGTTTTGCTAATATGTGAAGTTATAAAATTGTCAAGCAAATATAAAGACACAAATCACAGAAGACAGAGAACACCAAGTAACTGAAAATCACTATTCTTTGAGAAGAATCTGAGTGTTCATGCTAGCCTTTCACTAATTTTCCAGGACTTTCAAATGGAAACATTATTCTGATTCATTTCTGGACCTAAATGCTGTGTATTTACTACAGGGTATTACCCATTTGCTGCACTAAGTTCAAAATCTTTAGATAAAAGTAATCAAAAGCTGCAGTGGTTTGACAGCGATCATATTTCTATAGAGACGGTTCCTTATAAGGAGATGTTCGCTGTAATTCTATGTTAAAGACTTCATTGCATAAGCACAAAATTTGATGACACCTTCATGGTACTTACAGCCAAATTTAAAATGGGATGTAAATGAGAGCAATCACATGAACTGAACTTGGCTGTGAACAATCATTAACTACCGATGTATAAAATGATGCTGGTATGGGGGTCAGATAGCTCGTTTCCACCCTGGCCTTACCTGATCCTTCCAACAAGCAAGCTTCTTGTCCCCCTTTCAGCAGAGCTACTTGGAGGAGCCAGCAGAGCTCCCAGCCTCCGCAGCCCCAGGGACCTGCGACCTCCCTTCCCGCGGCAGGAGAATGCTGGACTCTGTCCCACCAGCGTTTGCTCAGAGGGATGCTCAGGACAGGAGGGTCTCTGGCCTCCCCCAGCAATACCACTGTTCGGTTATACTTGTGCACACCCATATAAAAACACCCTAACTTAGATTAAAATCACATTCATTTTTATAGGGATAACATGAATACTGAGGTTTCTTAAACATAAAATTTTCTCATATCTAAATACTGGATTCGTTTTGATTGTGGAATCAGTTGTTTTGCCCAGTATTACAAAATGAGTCACTAAGCACACCTCTCAGTCTAGCTCAGAAACATACGGTTTGCTTATCTGATCTTAAGATAAAGATCCTTCCCCATACTGCAATCACAAAAATAATTTGGCCTTTTAATACTATTTCTCTAGAGCCTGAGATGAACTATCTTTGTATTCACCACAGGATCTACTTGGCAAAGGCCTCAGTGCTCTTATCCTTAGGGTCTTTAAACACCACTGAAGATGAAGGAATTCAAAACGGCAAAAGCTTGCTCAAATCCTGCCATTTGAGGTCAAAAAGAAAGATTTTCTTTGCAGTTTAAGAAGCACTGTGCAGAAGTCTTACACTTGAGGTAAGGGTGGTGATTACATCAACCCAGAGTAATATAATCATCTGCAAGTGCAGTCTCAGTGGGAGGTTATTACCTGTCAACCAAAATGAAACAGCTATGCCCAAATTCTCATGCTTAATATTTTTCTGCATTACATGAAAGAGTACCTCTTGGACAGCACGTGACACCCTACTTCAGATTTGTTCTTGCTCAGGTATCTGACACTACATGCACCACTGTAGCACAGAAAGCAAGAAGTTAGAAAGCATTCCGGACGCAGATGAATCACGGCTAAGCAGGAAAACAGGCTACTGAAAAGTGATTCCAACTTGACTACTGAATAGATAAAAAGAAGCTTCTCAAAGATTTTAATTACAGAGTGTCTCGAAAATATTCATGCACCAATGCGTTTGTTAAGAACTTGGTGAAAATGAAAAATATCTGCCTACTTGACTTCCAACTGAAGGAGACACAATCTTGAAAAATATTCCTCCAAAGGACCAGTACAGGCCCCCACAAAGGAGGACAAGAGCCATAAAAAACTGCTGTTGCACAACCAAGAAGGCAAAATAAGAAGTGAGGCACAAAAAGACTCTAAGGTACCAGTCTCAATTCTGACTTACTGATGATCATGTTAGCTAATGACACCAGAGGTTCAAAAAGTACACTTGGACTTTGGGAAAATCTGCATGGCGTGACCCAGTGCTAAAACCTTGCACTGGTGATGGGACTGGGGAGCTTGCAGGTCTCTGAAATGCTGGGTGGTAAGTACAGCAGAAGACTTTGCCGAGCAATATATACATAGAATCATAGAATCATAGGGTTGGAAGGGACCTCTGGAGATCATCTAGTCCAACCCCCCTGCCAGAGCATGGTCACCTTAGAGCAGGTTGCACAGGAACGCGTCCAGGTGTACATCTGCCTCCACCTCCTGCTGCGTTACTCTTCTTGCCCAGCTCCCCCTCTTTTACACTCTCCCTACACTCCTCTCTCTCTCTGTTCCCCATGTTCTTTCTCTGCCCTTCTTGATTCTTAGGGCTACCAAGATGACTGGGGGACTGGAACACCTCTCTTATGAGGAAAGACTGAGGGAATTGGGTCTGTTTGGTCTGGAAAAGAGACGGCTGAGGGGTGACCTTATTAATGCTTACAAATACTTAAAGGGTGGGTGTCAGGAGGACGGGGCCAGGCTCTTTTCAGTGGTGCCCGGCAACAGGACAAGAGGTAATGGGTACAAACTTGAGTGGAGGAAGTTCCATCTCAACATGAGGAGGAACTTCTTTACTTTGAGGGGGGCAGAGCCCTGGCACAGGCTGCCAAGAGAGGTGGGGGAGTCTCCATCTCTGGAGACATTCAAAACCCGCCTGGACGCGTTCCTGTGCTACCTGCTCTAAGGCGGCCCTGCTCTGGCAGGGGGGTTGGACTAGATGATCTTCAGAGGTCCCTTCCAACCCTATGATTCTATGATTCCTTTGCTGCTTCTCTGCGGGCTGCCCATGAGGCCGCCATGTGCACAGCTTCAAGCTGCCTGTAGTCAGCACACCTTCTCCATTGCCCTCCCAAGGCTGGCTGGCAAGAACAACTCTCTCATCTCCCATGTGCTCATCATTTTTCCACAGGCTTGCTCCTCACAGGACTCACCACAAAGATTCCCAGGGGTCATTCTGCTGATGAAGAACCACCAACTTACCTCGAATTTGGATAAATTATACTGGCAGAAGCATTTCCACCCCACCCCCCCACAAGTTAAGCCGCAAGCTTAGAAGAGTTTACTGGAGATAGACTAGTAAAGCCTTTTGATCACACGTAATGCAGTTAAATGTTGGAGGACTATCTGAAGAAGAACCACAACCTGATGCATTGGAAATGCGTTTGTTGGAAGGTCTTCCTGCTGGAGTTTCTGGCAGGTGAATCCATTAATCATGCCAACACATGCCTGTGTTTGCAAATTTATGAAAAAGCCAGCAGTTTATGTTTCTGAAATACCTATTAATCATTGTTAAATATATGGACAGACAACCCTGGAAATTTATTGTTATTATTATTCAACAGGTATATGAATATATTTGAATGTATTCATTTTGTTGAGCTGTACTGCATCTGTAGCTTTTTGCAATGATTCGAACATCTCTGCCAAAAATGATGTAAAGGGGTAAATCAACTTGATGTTCACAGTAGTTCAGTTTCCATGGTCACACAGAATTTTACCTATCTTACTAAAATAAAGTTACTAGGTGGCACAGTTGTGAAGAAAATCACAGCTCCCTCCAAGGGCATGGATACTTCACTCCACTTATCCATGAAAGTTTAGGCAATTCGTGCCAACTGTGACACAGTGGTTTTGTTACACTGCTACCTATTTACCCAGAAACGAACAATCGAAAGATGGTAATGAAGCTGCTGCTAATCTGTGGATTAATTTGAATCCCCATATCAAAGTTTGAAATACCATATTTAGCTACCAGTTCAAGCCTGTGATTTTTTTAAAGTGTATTCCTTTCAAAATCATCCTCAAGTGGCCTAACAGCATCATGCTGTCTATGATTTTGACAGGGCACCTCTTCTGAACTTCAGTTTCTGGTAACTCAATCTCAAAGTCAACAGGCTGGGAAACGAGCTGAAGGTGGTGGCTTCTACCATGGGTGATCAAGCCCGAGAAACCGAGCTATGCTGAGGAGCGAGAAGAGCACATCATCCCACATACTGGGATACGGACACTCAAAAACCCCCTCTAACTTAGCTGTCGAGCTTAAAAGTTGTGCCAGATAATGCGATCTACTCTAAGGCACGAAAAAATAATTTATGGAAGGTGTTCACTAGACACAGATATTATGTACAAAATTTTTTTGAAATAACTGTAATTATCAAAATGAATAACCGTAATAGTGGTTTTCTGTTCCACAATTTCCTCCCTTTCTACAGACTTTTAAGGAACCTCAAATGGTGAGTAAATGTAATGGCATACTTTGTGGGCATGGTTTAACTTTTTCTTTAAATAACATTTTAGATGCTCTGTGAGAACACGAACAGAAGTGTAATTTTATATACATTTAACGATGAAAATCTGACATGGTCTACTGTCAATAGCTGACTTTTGTGAGACTAATAAGAATTTTAAACTCTAGGATATATCATTCCCAAGTAACCTAGGCATTCTGTTTAACACTCTTGTTTACAATGCTTCAAAAGTAACAAAATAAAAACCTGACTTTTCATGCAGTCCGCAATGTCACAAGCCTGTCTTAGAACTACTTGGAACTGGAGAAGATTTTACTCGAGATTTTTACTGAGTTTTCTGAAGTCTGTAAAGTTTACTCCCAGGAATTTCCATCCTAGGACTTGAGCTATACTCACTGACATTCCAACTAATGAAACATGATGTATTTTTTGTTGCTAATCATCCAAACTGGATGTTCTTTGGGTTATATTTAAACAAATTATATCTTTTTCTTTTCTTTTTTTTTTTTCTTCCCCGTAATCCTTCATCTGTTTCTATATAACGGCTATTAAAACAACTTAGATAATCCACACTTCACAGTTCTTAGTATTATGGAAAACACTGTTCCAACTCAGGACTTCCCAATAGTTATAAATTACTACAACCTTTTGTAAAAGGAAGACACAGGTAACCTCATTTATTTTTTCTGAATTTAGGCAGCCACAATCTGAGGCACGCAAAACTGGAACAGGCTGCCCAGGGAGGGTGTGGAGTCCCCTTCTCTGGAGATTTTCAAGCCCCGTCTGGATGCAGTCCTGAGTGATGTGCTCTGGGCAATCCTGCTTTAGCAGGGGAGTTGGACTAGATGATCTCTAGAGGTCCCTCCCAACTCTGAAGATTCCGTGATTCCGTGAAAACCATTAATCGTGTACGGAAAGTCTATTCCTTTATTAGTAACAAGACTTGAACACAATCAGTGCGCAGAACTCATTACACAGGTTAGAGTGTATGCCTTGCTTATATTTAAGCTTCTACATGCACATTACAGGCCTAGCCATAATATATTCTTGGAGAATACAATAGTCTATCAATCTTATATTACTGCCAAAACCAACATCAATGTTTTCTCAACAATATTGAATACTCCTGTCTTTGACAACTCTATACCAAGCCCTGCGGAGTTAATACCTGTACAGAGTTAACCCTAACAGTGACTGAAAACTTACACTATTTCCCACCAAAAGCAGTGAACAAAACACAATTAGAGTGAGAAAAGCAGCAAGTTATCTGAAGCAAAGGGAGTACTGATGGCAATTAGATGCATTAAGATTCCTTTGATGCTATCCTTACTTTTATTTAAATGGTTGAAACTTCTTGTCCTGTGTTTATTTTTCTGTCTTCTGCATTTGCCTCCATCTGTATTTTCAACTTTCTTCCTAGCTTGTGTGTGTTGCACTTTTTTGCTCCAGGATAACTATATTTCCATAGCACACCGTGCCTAGTAAACTGGAAGAGTACGGAAAAGTCCTTTCATCACTTTACAGAAGTGGAATAGGAAATTTTCAAGTGTCACGGCTAAATACTATCTGCCTGCATACAATACCAAGTCATATTTCCTTAAGTTGCTGACAGAAATTCAGAACACACAGTATTATTTAGACAAACTAACACATGGACAATTCAGTGCCACCTAAACTAAGGCAGAATGGAAGTTGTTCAGAAATTCACAGAATCATAGGATGGTTGAGGTTGGAAGGGACACCTGGAGATTATCCAGTCCAAATCTGGGACTCACAGCAGGGTCAGCTAGAGCAGACTGCTCAGGTCAGTGCTCAGGTGGGTCTTGAGTATCTCCATGGATGGACTCTACATCCCCTCTGGGCAACCTTTTCTACCTTACCACTCTGACAGTGAGGTCTTTTTACATTTTCAAGGGATTTACTGCATTTCAGTTTGTGCTCTTTGCCTCTTGTCCTTTCACTGGGGACCACTGAGAAGACTCTGTATCCATCTTCTTTACTCCCACCGGGTATTTATACACATGACAAGATCCCCTTGAGCCTTCTCTTCTCAAGCCTGAACAGTCCCAGTGCTCTCCACCACTCCTTATACAAGAAGTGCTCCAAGCCCTTAACCATCTTTGTAGCCCATTGGTGGACTCACTCCATTTAAGTGCTTTTCTTGTACTGGAAAACCCAGAATTGGACACAGCACCCAAGATGTGCCTCACCAGGGCTGAGTAGACAAGAAGGATAACCTTTCCCAATGTGCTGGCTACGCATTCCTGGCTGCTGTTGGCTGCCTTTGCCGCACGGGCACACCGCAGGCTCATGGTCGGGTTGGTGTTCACCAGGATCCCCAGGTCCTTTTTATAAAACTGCCTCCCAGCCGGTTGGTCCCCAGCCCGTACTGGTGCCTGAGGTTATTCCTCTTCAACCATAAGAACTTTGCATCTCCCTTGGTTGATCTTCATGAGGTTCCCCTTGGTCCAGCCTATCAAAGATCCTCTGAATGGCAACACAACCTTCTGGCATATCAACCGTTCCTACTGCTTTTGTAGAATCTACATACTTGCTGAGGGTTCACTCTGTCCCATAATCAAAATGATTAATGAAGATGCATACACAACTTCATAAGCTTCCTAGAAATGGAGGTTAGGCTGACTGGCTTGTAGTTCCCCTGACCCTCCTTACTGTTCTTCTCAAAGACAGGAGAGACATTTTCTTTCTTCTAGTCCTCAGGAACCTATGCTGATCAGCATGACCTTTTAAAAATAAAAAAGAGTGGCTTGCAGTGGCATTGGCTAGGTCACTCTGTATTTTTGGGTCCATTCCATTAGGTCACACAGACTTCTGTACGTCTAGTTTATCTGATGTTCCCTAACCTGATACTCCTCCACCAAGGATAAGTCTTTGTTGCTCCAGACCTTCCCATGAGTGTGAGTGGCTGGAGACTCCTGAAGGGAAGTCGTACCAGTAAAGACCAAGTTAAAGAATTCATAAAGTACGTTGGCCATTTCTGTGTCCTTTGTCACCAGAGCCCCTGCCCCATTTCCTGCCTTTTCCCCAGTCTTCCTTTTGCTGCTGATACACCTGTAGAAGCCTTTGCTGTTGCCCTTCATTCCGGAGTTTTCATTTCGGCACTCTAAATGAAGTATTTAATTTGAAAACAGCCACATCACATTTGCTGTTTCACAGTTCGGAAGCAACTAAGTTTGAACTCCTACTTCCCTCTGCACACAGTAGGCATTCATGGTGAATTAATTACCACAGTAATTGGTACTTTCCTTAGAAACAAGCAGAGGGAGGGGGATTACTGCAAACACCCCATGCTCTTGCACTATCTCAGAAGCTCTAGAGTGCCTGAAGATGACAGAGAAAGCAATTGGAAAACTAACCATTATTTATTCTAGACGACAAAGCTAGTGCACTTCTCTCTGGCTCTTAGTCTGCCAGAAGAAGAGGTAGAAGATTTATTTAAACTTCTTTTTTCATGTTTGTTCTTACCTAGTCACTTTGAACCTTTTCTGAGTCAAAAAGTTAGTCAATATTCTAATCAATATTCCAAACTATTTTAAGCTTTCCTGGTCTTTAGGTGACCTCCCCGAAAGTCCTGTGAGACTAGGTCATAACTTGTGCTGATTCTGGGCCTCATCACAAGATACTCTGTGTCACTTAGAGAGGAATTAGGTATATTTTTGCACAGACACGTGATGTTCCCTACAACCTGGATGCCCCAATACCTAAGTATGTTATTAATATGTTGTGAGTGGAAGGGGGAGAAAGTCCAAGGGACTCATGAAGATAATATAACGGATGTCTGTCCATCTTCTGTTTCACAGCAAGCGCCTTCTGCTCTCCTACTGGCTGCTAGTTTATGAATGGCAGGCCAGTTTTGACATTTTTTTAAAAAACTGAGATGAAATTATTTAGACTGCAACCGCTGCATCTTTTTTTTGGCTATCTTCTATTTCAATACAACTAAAATATACCAGCAGTATTTTAACAATTTCTGATCATCTGTGGTTTCCAGTGCTCAGGCAGATGTTTTTCTTAGTGCCCTCGTAAAACACCTCTGCATGCTAAAACGTCCATCCATAAGAAATGTAGTATCTTTAGAATTTTTACATCTTCGCACTCCATGGGGAAGCATTTTTATCAGCATCGTACAAGCTTACATATTTATTGGCTTTACCTATTTGAATTACAATTCAAATCGTCCAGATGTTCAAGGTGGCTTACTTTCAAAACGTGCAACAGACAAGTAAACCAAACAGGAGACGGAAATATGGGGTGAGAGATCTACAGGAACAATAATTGCCAGGTGTAAATAATTCTCGGAACATTAATCACCTTCACAGCACATTGCTATTATCTGCATCCAGAAAAGGTTCATTTTGAAGACTCTGAAACAGTATAAAATGTTGGTGTTACAGAGCTGTACGCTAAGCTAATTAGGTTTATAATGAAAGCAACCATTTCTGTGGGACACGCAGAGCATTGGACTGCACAGAACAACATCGCAAGACTGCAAGTTAAAAAAGGATAGATTGGGACACACGGGTAAGAAATATATGCATGATAAAATGGAAAAGGGGAACCAGTTGAGAGACCAAAAAGAGGAACTGAAAGACACATTTCTTAAATGTAAGGTGCAAATCATTTTCTTTTCAATCAGTCTCATGGAGGAAGGCATTTATGAGCTAGCCCAGCAAAGCTAGTAGGCACGAACAGCAAAATCTAGGGAAGACATTATGTTAAATTAATTCATGCTACTCCTAGACAGCTTCTTTTCTTTGATGGTGGCTAAAAAGATTTGGAAGTGCTTTATACCATTAAGTTAAAATTTCATTATTTTACACAAGTATTGAAATTAAACCTTCTTTTGCCTTCATCCAACAAATAAAACAAGCTTAAAAACAAAATCCAGAATCTAAACCTCTTCTTGTCAGGCACTCTGTGGGTTTTTTTCCACACTGGTAGAGCAACAGCTGTTGCTGACTATTTTTAAACACAGATGATTTCTTTTAGTACTGCTGGACAACGTGGCCAACATTTACAGTGACAATAAATATTGTACAATAAATATTGACAATAATTATTGTAATAGTAGAGGCAGTGTAACGTGTTTCCATGGTATGTAGAGCCTGTGTCTCCTGGAGTCAAAATTAATTACACCTGTGCTGTTTATGACCGATTGATCCCAGAGTTACAACCCTCTGATGAGGTTCAAAAAAATCCTAAATTCTCTCTCACCTGTAAACTCTGTATTTTTAAGTGAAGGACATAGCCAGAGACAAAATAAGATGACAGTAACGTAAAAAATAACCTAAAATAATAGAACATGTAACAAGAAGTGACATTTTTTCCCCCTCACACAATGTTATAGCAATTCTCTTTACAACTGCTGTTTTCAAAGGATTAGGTTTACTCCTGTAATAAATGATTACTTGGAAGATTTATAATTCTGTTTCAAGATAAATACGGTAGGAATAGTTTCCATCAAGAATGACTACAAGGTTGCATCAGCAAGCAGGTCCCTGCTGGTATCTTTAACCACTTCGGGCTTCATGTTCTGATACCCACAAAGATTTCATACGAAACTCATCAACTCAGCCCAGGGCAATGGTATAGTGTAGCTGGTACTCTTTTCATACTGCTTCAAAACCTCATTAGTCAGGATTACAGTAAAATGGTAACAGGAAAATAGCTTTTTTTTGATGTGACCTCAGAGTGAACCTAGGCAGCCCGATTTCACCATCGAGACGGCAGAGCAGGGGAATCAAGCAGGATGTAATACATTTAGCACAGAAGCAGAAATATCTGACTGCTGCTCATATGAAGAGCTCTCAGATGCTGTTGCTTCTGCTCCCTCTAAATTTCCATTGATTTAAAATTAGAGGAAAAATTCTCCAGCTTTGCTTTTAGCTAAATGTAAGATCTTGACAGATACATATACTTCCAAGGACACAAAAAAATCCTACTACTGCAAACTCAAGAAAATAGCTACACTTTTACAGCAGTACAAGAGAAAGCTTCATGGTTACAATCCTACAGACCCACAACATGCTGATATTTTTGCTAAAATGTGCTACCTAAGCAGACAGAACATCGCTGATTTTTTTAAATGATGAATCTTTAATGAAACCAAGGTAACGCAGTACTTCTGGCACCCTTTGCCAAAGTTCAGATTTCTACAAATAGCTAAGTTGAGTTGCTGAAATGGTTTGGGTTTTTTAATAATAGCATTCTCTAGCATTTTTCACATTAAAAAAAGTTGAATCTAAAGAATCCTAACTGTGTAGAACACAGGTAAGGAGCATCATAACTAAAATGTATTAATTTAGGAGAGCTGGAGATTATAAACAGATGAAAGCAGGAAGTACTAATGCAAATATTTATGACAATCTTGATTAGAATTGGTCATTCTGACATAAAACATTACTTTAGGAATTGTGCGTACGTATTTTCATTTAATCCAATTGTGATTTATGATACATACCTTTACCCTTATATAGCCAAACAAATTCATTCTAAAATTAACACAGAAGATCAAATACGTCTATATAAAACACACGCTCATGTGCACAGTTCAGTATGACACTACGCTTTACTTCTAGTAACACACACCACATTGAAAACTGGTAATAACTGCCTGTGAAGTCTTCAGAAGTAGAATTTACTATCATCTCAATTGTTTTTAATGCATAAGCTGAACTACCAAAAAGTCAAAGATGAAGCAGTGGTTCAAAGTTAATGAAGACAAAGACAGGTGAGAGCTGTCTGAGACACTGATTCCCCAAACAACTTCTTTAGCAAGCTCCTCCAAAGTGAAAGAATTACAAATTTGTGTGGAAAAAAAGAATGACACCCATCAGAAACACCATTTATCCTGCTGCTGAGTGGCTCTCCTGTGCAGACAATCCCAAAGCCGTGGACATATGTCCACTTCAGGACCTATTGCTCCAAACTCTTGTTACTGCCCAGTCAGAGTTTTTCTGACAAGCACATCATGCAAAATCCCTCAAATCAGGCCAGTTAGCCCAGAATCAACAGTTTGCTAAGTGCGAAGCAGCCTGAGAGGACAGGAAAACATGCAGCACTAAACGTAATTCCTTCAAGGTGTTACACAGAAGGAAATCATCTAAATAAAATTAATTATGGCCAGGGATGGGGAAAGACATGCCCTTTTCTTCTCTGTAAGTCTGCAGTATGAAGTGGAAATACAACTTAGTTACCTGAATTCAGGACATAGCACAGACTTCTCCCACATAAATCTTTCTCAGAGGACCCGAGTCACAGATCTTCATGTATTACACAGAAACACTAGTTAATGAGAACAGATACACTGGTTCCTTCCTCAGGACTGCATTTCTTTATGCTGCACATAGCAACAAAGATAACATTTCACTTGACCTAAGAGTTATCAGAATTATAGATTCTGTTATCCTCTATCTGCACTGTATCTATCCAGCAATATACCTACCCTGGTTCATATTTGCTTTATATGCAGGCCATCTTAGCTTTCCTGTAAACAAAATACAGTGAAATAAAGGAACGCAATATCCAGTTGTATCTTCTCCTAGGCTAAAATGTCACCGAGTCCAGCCTATATTATATGGATTTCCCACCCTTAATTTATTTTTTAAGAAAAAAATCATAACTTTTGCTTCCGTAAATTCTGTATGGCTTGAAACCAAGTGTCCTCAGTTTCTTTCAATTAGTTTTCTTCTAATCCTCAAAATCTGTACAATTTTCATTCCAGCAATGTTAGCACTGCTAGTAGTGTTATTGGTAGTGAGTAGAAATATCCCCATTTTAAGATTATTATAGTATCACAAGTAATTTAGTTTGGAAGAGACCTCTGCAAGTCATCTCCTCTGACCTTCTCCTTAAAGCCGCTTCGACTAGACCAGGGACTTGTCCAGACAAGCTCTGAGTATCTCAAAAAATGATACTACAACTTCTTTGGGCAACCTGTGCCACTGTTTTACCACAGTTAGCTTAAAAAAAAAATTTCCTTATATTTATCTGTAATTTCTTGTGTTTCAGTCAGACCTAACTCAAGCCAATTCACCTGGTAGAACTGATTTTTCAAATAATTTGCCCCATTATTTTTCACTATTTGTACTACCTGAAAGTACATGAAATGCATTCTCTGTGCATTTAATATATGTTGGTTTTGGTGGTTTGTTAAGAGGAGGAAATTAGTTGTAAGAATATAATCTTAAACTCAGTGAATACACTGTAAGTGTAAGCTGACAGGTAAAAGTGTGAGCAAAGAGCACAGAGCCATCTGTGTACCATGAATAATTTGGGCAACTTTATATACACTCCTAACGCAAAAATGATGAAAATGGAGAAAAACCAAATCCCTCTGTTTACTTACTATCATTCAGTATTCGAGGAAAAGCAGCTACTTCCTACTGCTAGACTAAAGACTACAAAAAAGTTCAGTGCATTTTGTTCTTTGCTACCTGTTATTCGCCCTGTCCTTTCAAAATGGTCCCAGGTGATTTCCAAAATACTGTGGCTAAAAAGTTGTAAAACCTTGCCTGAAAACAAAACAAGGAAAAAGCAATTCAATAGTTCTGCTACCCCCCAAATTAAAATGAAAGTGTCTGAAAGCAGGAGGGAACCCACCTCGGTGGTGTTCTATGGGGCAGGATGCCTGTTCTGAAAAGAGAGTGTTTACCGTGCTGTGAATCTGACTCCCACATTCAGCCACAGAGGAAGCTGCAGAATTATGTTTAATGTTTTTTTTGTTTGTTTGTTTTTGTTTTTTTGAGTCCCCAGCTGCCATCTGAATAAAATATCAAACTTACTGACCAACTTTCTGACTAGCAGTGCTAAGGGAGGGGCAGTTTCCGACCGCAAGGTATAACAAACCCATTCACGTGTTTCAAGTTTTTCGTGAAACTAACAGAAGACTTCAACTGCACTGATTCCATCTGAGGTATAGTAAATTGGATTTAAAATCCCATTTCACTGGAAAGAAAAGAGCTAGGTAAAAACACCTATTAAGATTTGCAGCTCCAAATTAAACAATTAAAAAATCTGATTTCTTACGGAAACTTACTGTTGAACCGAAGTATCTTATTTTCTTTTACAAAACCTAAAGACGTAAAATTACTGATTATTGTACATGGAGAAAAAAACAGATTTGAACTATACAGAAGTTGTGTACGTTAAAAACAAAAACTACCCAGAAAAACCAAGCACACATAAAAATCTCCAATGATTATGCTCCCAAGAAGCTTTAATAGTCTGTAATGATTCCTCTTGTTGTACCATATGTCAATTTTGGCAGCCGTTCCCCGACAACTATTGTCATTGCAGCTGATCTGACATCGGGATCTCACTAGCCATTACACCTCCCACAATCTGCAAGCATTAAGTGGAACTTTCTTTTTATCATCTTCAAAGGTACGTTTGTGCTTTTTTAGTTTTTACATCGTTAAATAAAAGGAACTGATTAAACAGCTCCAACATGACAATTTATCACAAAGGAAGAACTTCAAAACCCCATCTTACTAGATTTATTTAAGGCCTTTATTACGTAAGAACAGGGCTGTAAGAATTCGGTCCAAAATCCTTGCAAATTCTGGCCTCACAGAAGTAAGCAGAAGTTTTGATGTCAGCCTGGCCAAGCTTTCACCTCTCGATTTTGCACTAAAATCTACCTTGAGTGAAAATTTCTAGGTGGACAAAGGTAGGTAGAGTAAGTCAAATGTAGGTAAACTTCAACGTAGGTAGAGTTAAGCTCAATATAAACATGCACACAGATGTACCATGTCAGAACATGCAAATGTTACAATTTTAGTAGGACTAAGAAAGAAATTAATTACATATGGCAGCTTTATTTTGTTCTTATATGTAAGTATTAAGCAATACTGAATTAAAAATAACATCCACAATAATAACAAACTTTTTTCCTGGCAATAGATCTAAATATGTAGATTATTAATGCCATACTGTTCAGATTCCCCTGGTACATAAAATGAATTATTTTATAAATAAAATAACTCATGCTTTGAAGTATAGCATTTATTGAGATACTAAGGAGCCAGTCTGTATTATGGATAAGAATTTTAAAGGAGGAGGATGCGAGCAATTTTAGAGAATGACAAGTTTACATTCTACCAGGAGTTTCACTACCATCAGCCATCAAACACTTTTCATTGGATTTTTGTCTTTGTCACACCGGAGAGTGATGCCCCCCCCTCCCCAAAGCAAAAGAGTAGCAGTAAGTCACCATGAGGAATTGTTGCTGATTCAGTGAATCTGTAGAGACAAAGCCCTAAGCATTGCCTCTGTCAGAATTATATTCTCCTCTTTTACTCACGATACCTTTCTTCCAGCTCTGGAAAATAGCGAACATTTTATCTAATAACAAAATTTTAAGTTATAACACAAAAAGTAATTTTCCAAATAACTACAAACCAAAACAAAACAAAACAACCCAAACTACAACCCACAAAAAACCCCAACAACAACAAAAAACCCAACAGCAGTTTAAATAATTGTTACAACTCTTCCTACCCAAGCCCGCCTGTGAACTAAGGAGGTCGAGCCCACATTAGCTCAATTAGAGATGACCTGTGCCAACCCTTCATTGAACACTTGAAAACACAGGGAAATTGAAAGTCAGAAGAGGCAGCACAAAAGTGGGAAGTGACATTATTATTTCCCACTACAAATAGCACTGTCTGCCTATGAAGAAATATAAACAGGAAAATCGGCAGAACGTTTGCATTGTGGTTTACAGTACACATGTGCATAAACACAGTCTAAAGCTCGTCTCTGGGAATAAACGGGCTCCTACTGCATTTATGGACATCATGTTGTAGTAGCAGCGTACCGATAAAATTTGGCAATTTCATGAAGCTGGAAGGTCTTAATAGTGAAGAGAAGCATCAGAGTGTCACTGGTGAGGAAACAGGTCTATAGGATGACCCTCAAAGGGATTAAATTTTAGTAAGTGTAAACTAGAAGATGAATAGCACACCTACAAATCAATCGAATATTTTTTTTTAAATCAAAGTTGTGCATCTATCGCAAGATGATAATTCTTTATTATTATATATTTATGAGCTCATGAAAGCAAACATAAATCTAAAATTTTAAGGAATTTTGCTAAGCATAGGAAGACACTGGTGTCAATCCAGAAAGGATTGGTGAGATCCCACCTGGGACACTGTGAAATAAAACAGTCTAAATAAAATTAATTTGAGCTGGAACATAACTAGAGAAACACTAGTATGACAACCGCAACAGTGGGACAACATTTGACCATTAAGTGGTGGCAGAGATCTAATCAGGCTTATATGGCCATTCATTAACCATATTAAACATTACTATTTTCATAAGGTACATTGGCAATGCTGGTGGAACCAATTTAAGATAGAGCATTTTCAGATGGAGTATGTTATTTTTACGTTGACATGTCTTGAAGTAAAACACCCGTAAAAAATTGAAAAAAAAATTAACATGACGCATCCTCTTTTGTGTTTATTTTTTTTGGGGGGAGGGTGTGTGGGGGTGTGTAACAGTAGGCTCACTCAAACTGTATTACAAAATCAGCAATTAAAATGAAAAGAAATAAAATTATACTAATAGAAAGGTTTGTTCCAGTTCCCGTATTTTTGCAGTGAAGTATAAAATCAACAATTCTATCTCTTTTGGTCTGCCACTTTCCTAAAATGCTGGAAAAAATGTTAAAGGTGCTCACGCCTGTGTTCACATACTACACTATTTCATAACAATCTTGTGCAATATGGTCACAGGCTCTTATGACCAAAATAACTCCAAATAAATTCCTAGCAAACAGAACTGTAAATATTGTTGTACTTCTTTTGACTTTGATCAAGCTACATTGAGCTACCCCAGCTGAAAAGCTGCCCCAAAACATTAATGTCAAATCCTGGTTCCAGTAGCACAGAAAAGGGAAAAAGAAACAAAAGACTGAGACAACTGAGGTAAGGTGGTTTTTGAAAAATTAAACGCAAGCACTTTTTCTTGCAAGTTAGCACTCAAACTAGATTGTTCCCCTCAATGCTTACGTATAATGCGAATAATGTTTGTTCTTTAATACTTAAGACCAGTAAAAAATTCCAAGCACCTTTAGAGGTGGTAATATTCACTTCCCCCATTTTACAGGAGCCACAAAAGAGAGGCAGCAAGTTTGGGGAAAAAGGTGCACAGAGCAGAACAGCAGCAACACGAGGCGCAGACAGGGCATCCCAGAAATCCCTGCCCCACATCCAACCCTTTCTAACACATTATCTCTTTCTGAAAGCGTATGTTGAGGGCACAATGCAAGTATTTTTAGATTAGGAACTGGAAGATGCCAATCTCCTGGCTTTATTGTTTAAGCAAGTGTTGTTACAGCTTTGTATTTACATAACACGTATAAATCTTCTCCTGATTAATTTTGAACACTCGTGATCTGATAAACATGTAGGGTCACGTACGTATTTTTCAAATATACAGCTCTCTATATTCAGTTGGTAAAGCCACACAACATGTTAGTTGCATTAAGAGAGGCGTGGGTCACGCAATCTGCCTACGGCCTTGGCGAGCAGCCCACGAGCGGTACCTCCTCAAGTGGTGTGCAATGAAATATGAACCGCACCGAGTGACCAAACACACTCAGAACTTAACTGCGCTGAAACTACTTCCTTACTGTCATGACCCAATGTAACTGCAGCAGACCCATGCGCAGGACAGCTTATTATTTTCGCTCTCGCAAGGACCCATGAGAACAAACTGTGCTTGAACAAAACCAAAAAAAANGAAAAAAAGAAAAAAAAAAAAAAAAAAAAAAAAAAAAAAAAGAAGGAAAAGGCAATCATGTTCAACAATAGACAAGCATTTATCTTGACGTCAGATTTCATCCACGATGCTAAGAGATGGCATCTGGTCATTTTAGGGTGATCGCCTGTGGTGCAGGTCAGTGGAAGGTATTTCAGAACAAAAGGTTTTCTAGGCATGTAATAACTATATACAGAGAAGCGGAAAATTCAATTTCAGAGAAAGGGAGTCACTTAAGAACAGTGAGGTACCAAGACCCAAATAATGTCCTTGAGTTTCAATTGAAACCTATGGTGTTATTTAAAAAAAAAAAAAAAAAAATTTATGGATAAT
>VYZM01013923.1:71218-85096 GCA_013398915.1 Dromas ardeola | reverse complement strand
TGGCTAATGCTGGAAATCCCAGTAACAAACTCATTCTACGTTAAATATGAGTATTTTACACAATAATGGAAAATAAACTCTATTAAATAAATTATTCCTTCTTTCTCAAAGATAAGACACAAAACACAAATTGATGCCTGCTTTTCTTCTTCTGAAAAAAAAAAGGAAAAATTCTAAAATTACTGGATGATGTGTAAATAATTAGCAACAGCAAAAATCCCTGATGTAAAATCCTGGTGAACTAACGTACTTGTACTAAAGTAAAATTTCCCACAAATAATCCAAGCAACAATAATCAAGCATGATTTCTTTCTTTCCTTCACACACAGTGAAGACACTGTCTGCAGTTACCTTAAATACTGCATTGTAATTACGCAAAGGGTCTGTGCATGAATACTGCCTTAGAGAAAAACAAAGTAAGTCCTTCCCTCGACTAGAAATCTCACTATTTCTTTACCATTCAAAGCAAGCTGCAAGTATTAAATATAAACGAATATTTTAAAATGTAAAACCACCCTAAAATATGAACACTTTCATAAAAACCAGAATGATCAGACACTTCTCTGGACAGTGAAGAAAAATCTGGTGCACTGCTGTATACAAATAAGTATGTCAAGGAATGACTTTGATTAAAAAATATTATCATACTTTATAAAAGGTAAGTTTTAAGACATACCAACTGTTGGCACAAGCAACTCAGCAGTGAAGGGTTTAAGTGCAAAACTGTACCACAGTAAAACTAGAAAATTGATTTTTCTACAGTGGGTGCTAAAAATGAGATGGCTGTACTCTGGTATCAGAACCTTTCCACACCTTCTCTTAGTTTAGGCTCTCCCCAGAAGAGCATCCCGCCATGTGTATGCAGGCAGACTTGAACTCCGAGCACACTCAAACCCTGTATCCATTAATGATTTACTGGGCTAAGACACCACCACTATCAAGCACTACATGTACAGTTTCTAGAAAATTAACCTCCACCTTCACCATTCAAAATCCAACCAATTACTCCCCTAGCCTATAGAGGAGTAAACTACTCCCCTACTACTACCAAAACTACTCTCATGTTTTTAAAACCTCTGTAATATCTAATACTAAAAATCTAGCTCACTGTATAATCATTTTCCATATCAAACGTACTATTTGGAACAACTGTTCATTATTTTCTGGAAAATATAATCCCGAATCAAAGCTAGTTCTGTATTAAATACAAATGCTCCACAAAGCACTTAATGTTATCAGTAACAGTACATGCAAGAAAGGTGGAAGGAAGAAAATCCGTAACAGCTATATCAGAAATCTTGATTTTGAAATAAGGGAAATGTGCTTCCCACACGTGTGTTAGATTTGCTTAGATCTATCTATTGCTTATCTAACAATACTTACCATGTTAAAACATAATAGACAGATGTCACTCGTGTCTGTTATAAAATCATTATAGCATAGGTAGATCAGACACTATTTATTAGAAAAGGTAAAACCTAAATTTTTTGGATTTTGAATTTTAACAGGATTCGACACAGCATGACCATGAAATATTTTAATGAAATAAAATCTAATAGCACAGGAAAAAAATAAAAATAAATTACAATGTGTATCTTGAAATTAAAAAGATATATTCTTCCATCACCATGTTTTTTTCAGAATGAAATATTTCTCCACTTTTAAAAACTATTTCCACAGTAAAACTAATCTAAATTGACAGCAATGGTGGTGAATGCTAGCATGTAATTAAACAACATTTTCCTTTAAAATTTGCTTCAATAAAACCGTACTGATAATTATCATAAACACAATGTGTACTATACTACCGAATAAGTCCGCACATGTTTATGAATTAACATGCCAATAACTGAAATGTTCTCAAACCAAATATATTATTTGAATCTGACCTTGAAATCCATATTTATTATTTGATACAGTGATAGGTACATATTTTAAGTTACTGAAATATTTTTTACCACTTTTTAAAATGAAATAGAAGATTGTTTTCATGAGTGAGCGCTCACTGTACTGTAAAAAATCCCCAGTAATTCAAACATACAATAGTGAGAGTCTGAAAACAGTACTTTTCAACACAAATAAACTGCAATGATCATAAACCAACTAACTTAGCTGTTATAAAACAAGTGCAGTTACACCACATCTTAAAATAAGAGCTTTATGCTTCCACAGTACACAAAACTAATGTATAACCACTTTTAGGTAATATTAACAGAATGCCTGTTGAGTAGATTCAGCTTTTTTGAAAATTTTAAGTTTAATAATGGAAGTACAATCCATACGTGCCCTCCAGTGCATCTGTTAAATTTTAAGTGCCATATTCCAAGTCCTTTTATAACAAACCCTCTCTAGTTCTGAAAAATTAATAAAGCAGCTAAGTACTTACAACATTGCGCTAGACATGTGGTTGAAAGGCTTTAGACAAAACAAGATTTTGTGGAGTATGAGATGCCTGGCAGGCATTTGAGGAATTAGACGATGGTAAGATACAGGACCACAACCAAGACCAAAGGAGAGATGCGGCTGACTGGAGATAAAGAAATGACAGAAAGCATGGCCATGACAGAGAGTGAAGCCCCAAGTAGGAAGAATAAGGAAAAGGAGAAATAAGTCTTTGTAAAAAGGGAGAAAACAGAAGAAGAGGAGGGAGGAGACACAGCTGGTTAAAATAACACTTTCATCACTTAAAACTGAGCAGTGCCATTTCAAGAGCTGGACCTAGAAACAGAGAATCCTTCAACACACAGACTACAGGACAAAAAGCTTTCATCACTGTGATTGTAAAAAACCCCAGTATTTAGCCAGATGTTAGCCTTTTGCTGCCTACCAATACTGCTGGAGAAATACAATGGACATGAGATCCTTCTAGAACTTTATCCTATCTCTAAAGGGGACAAAAAAACCTTAAAACCAAGCTGAAAGTAGAGGTGAGGTAAGTTGATCATGGCATTGTACTTCATTCCAGTTTTCTAGTGTTAGATGTCTGCCTCACCTCTGAAATACCAGATTTAAACATAACTTTCTAGTATTTTTATACCGATCATTCTGGATGTTGCTATTATCCCCCAAAATGTCAAACCCGTCTGACATCTTGCACTGTAACTTTCACTCTTTAAATGGCAGAGCATCCTACAGCCTAAACATACCTGGTGAGAAAGTTTTTCCTTTTATCAGTTCTGCCTTCACCATTTTTTAATTTTATTCAGTACACCTTCTGTTGTGACTAGGCTTGAAAATCATCAGTTTTAATTGATAAATATTGATTCTTGCATTGCTCCACTCCTATAAAGCCACAACCTCTCCCATTCAAATCCACTGATCATAATTTACGACCAACTTCATGTTCATCCCACCTTTATGCCCACAAATTTATACCCTTTGAACCCAAAGGACTGACTCTCTTTCTTGGCATTATCTACTGAGTAGGTGAAAACACTCTGGTAACCAAGAATAAATCTTCATTTTAATCACTTAATTTTGATTTTTAAAAACGTTTAATTCTAGTTATGACACAAATAACATTTTTTCACGTAGCTATTACTTCTGCAAGGGAAGTGGTCTTTCTATTGGTTTTCTAAACCAAAATACAGGAATAGAACAGTTCTGGAGAAAGCATGAGTTGAGAGGGGAAATCAAACCACCTGTGTAATTAGCTCTAATTTCTTAAGTGTCACTTACTCAGTTTCTGTGTCCTTCACCACTCTTGTCATCTTTCATGCTGTTCATGCAGAAGTACCCTTTTTTGCAGCTGAAGTGACCATTATTACACGCAGAAGCCAGATGACACCGTAACACTCATTTTTCATAATGAGGTTACAAATGTTCCATACTGTTTTCCACCCTGTTTATTATGCAATTCTTACACAAGCTTATTTTCCTGTGTTATCATAAATAATTTCAAACTGAGTAATAAGGGATATTTTTTGGATAGCTAAGGAGCAAGCTTCCTCAAATCCCAGTTTCACAAAGACCAAAATAAGCCATCAAAAGCCAGCAGCACTGCAAGCACGAGAAGATGAAATACAAAATGCTTGTATCAAAAAAGTTAGATAGTTTGAGCTCCAGATTTATACACCATGTGAACAATTAAGCAGTGTTTTTCATAGATGTGTGTTTTTTCAAACAAACTTTTTTTAAAAAAATTGCGTATATATTAATTTATGCAGTAATTATATTACTATACATTAGTTTATCTATTAAGAAGGATTAAAAATTTTAGTGATAAACGTGCAGACCAAACAGTGGTATGCCCACAATTAGAATACTGCACACAGCTCTGGAATTACTGGAATTTCTCAAGGACGATTACAAAAATCGACTGAGCTGCTGAACAACACAAGTTATGAACCGAATATTCATGATGCTAAAGATCCACCTTGTAACAGAAAATGTTTACAACGGTTCAGTCTGTGGATATAGGCACTCACATACATGAAAATCTTTGATCACAGAGGGCTTACCAGGCTTCCTGAAGAATAACAAGATCCAGTAGTTGGAGGTTACATTGTCAAAATTGAGAAGTATTCAACGCTAAATGCTATTCTGTAGAAGTCAGGATTATTAAACTCTGAACTCACCCACCAATAGAGCCCATGGGCTTACTACTGGCTGGCAGTCATTAGGGTGAGACCGTGGCTTTTTTTTTTTTTTTTAAGTTCTGCTCTTACCCACTTTGAGAAAAAAGAATGGCTGGTGTGCACTGGACCCCTGTTTGCTCTGCTTCTCTCCTCCTTTTCCCCTAGGGAGAACTGGGTTGCTTGCATTGCCCTCCACGTGCCCACAACACTTGTAACCCTGCATGGCGGCACCAGCCATAAAAAAAGATCATCCTTAATGGCTTCTGTTGGTTGCCTTTCAGAGTCCAGGAGCAATTAAGAACGTAAGTTTGGCTAATGCTTTCTGTTCCTCCCTTTTCACTGAAGTAGGAGAGGTTGGCGTGTAATGAGGTACTGATGACCAAGTAACACAGACTCCCTTTTCCAGAAGCTAGCTTTTGACTTGACAGAGAGATCTTGGGTGACACTTCACAGCCTAAGAAAGCCAGGAAGTCAGACTGACCTTTTTTTTTTTCCCTTTTGCTTTTACTCAGTTTTCTGGATCACAATTACACATAAGCACATTGCACTGAGGTCCCCACTGAACTACGTGCAACGGTCCAGACCCTCTTCTCTGTTGTTATAGTTTCTTATGACAGTTAAGTATTTGCGTGTTACTCCTAGTTTTCAAACAATGGAGTATTTCTCAGTTTAGCTTTCCTAACCCTCCTAATTCTTTAGCAGGCTGTTTTTAATAAATTTAAAGAATTGGTTTAGTTTTCTGCTTTTGCCCACATAATCTTGAAAATCCATTCTCACCCTTCTAATGTTCCCTTGAACACTGCTTGCTGAAATTTACATTCCTTACTATTTAACTCATGAAAATTTTTCAAATTTCCATGTGTTTTTGTTTGAAAAGCATTTTACACTTTAATGGTTAAGCACCCCATCTTACCTTTCCTTCCTGTTCAATGGCACACAGACTTCTAAGAAACTGCTGGTGTTCTCTTAAGTGACATCCAGACCATGTGTCTAGTTTTGTTTTTTTTTTTTCCTTTTTAATTTTTAACCTCAGGGTCTCTCTGACTATCTCATTTCATTGGAATCACTTCCTCTAAAGTTTAGTCTCCTTCTGTGTTGCCTTTTGGTTCTATATCTCCCCCTAGGATGTTGAATTTAATTATACTGCAACTATTATTAAATTGGTGGCTCAGCCTTTCCATCTCAAATTAACTTCAGTTCGCTATTTAATATTAAATTGAGAATAATGTTGGCTCTCCAACTAACTGTTCCGAAGAAGTTCTTTAATGTGCTAAAAAGCATACCTAAAGTTTTCTGGTAGTCAACCACTTTAATTCTTACTAACTGAAGTCCCGCACAATTACAATTTAGACAAGATTGCACAGACTCTTCAACCCTCTCTGTTATCCTTTTCTTGATTTACGTCTGATTATGCAGGATGTTTAGTTTCTTTCAGTTGGGAATGGAAATCTGAAAAATAGTAGCTTTAAATCCGCAATGCTCGTGTAAAGAAATAAGTAAAATTTGAATTAAAAAAGCATTGCTTGAGCTATACAACTGACTGCCACTCCTCACTTTTCACTTCCACACACAAATGCACACCAGATCTGAAAATATGTCCAAAAACCTGTATACTTTGGCAATCTTTGCCTCCAGAGACTAATAAATTCCAGCCTGCCGTAGGGCTTTTTTAATTTGCAATGAGATCCCATGCCTAATATTACTTATAATTTGCACTTTAATAAAAAAGCCCAAGCCAAGTCTGAATTTGATTATAGGAGACACTGTATAAACAAAAAATCTTACCATAAATAACTTAACAGTTTAAATAGGCGCAGGAGATCTGAGAAAAGGACAATTATGCCCAGTTTACAGATGAGGAACTGAGGCAGAGAAATTAAATGATCTTCACACAGGAATTCTGCCTCAAAGTTTGGCATTTTCTCAGTTCTCCCCACTTAAGAGAGACATATATAATTTTTTTTTTTTTTTTACATATATATATATATTTTAACTACTACATTATCCTTTCTTTCTGGATTGGAAGGGAAGGAACAAAAGGATATCATTGAAAGCCCTCCTTCTACCTCTGTCTTTTGTACACTGATGGTTTAATGCTCCACGATAACCTGTCACAAAAAAAGGAGTCAAACTGGATTGGCCTGTATGTAGAAAGTTTGGCACGTTTACCTCCTCTGTTAAAAAAGCAACCGTTGTTTGTGGTATATCTACTAAATTTTGCTAATATGCTGCAGGTATTATATAGAAAAAACTAAACTCCATTAAAAAAAAAAAAAACAAACCAACAACCTAATCATCAGGCAGAATACACGTATGCATGATACCTTGATGCAAGTGATTGATTTGTCTTTCTCTGGCAGTTTACTGATGGAAAAGGGTTTCATTAAAATACACAACAACTGAAAACAAAACACAGCTCAGTTGAATACCCTCCTTCATGGCTTACCATCCTTTATGGCTTTTAACATTTACTATTTTGCCATATGAACAACTTAATGAAACTCATACCTAGTCTACTTGGAAAGAACAGTGACAACTTCCACTGCCTTTTTTTTACTGTTCTGCATTCTTTGATTAAACAAATCTTAAAAATGCAGTCATATTTTTGTGCTCTTTACTCTGCATGCTTTCTGACAAATACATGTTCTGTAATATAGGAAATACAGCGATGTTGATACTTACAAGTCTAATCACGCATTACAAAGGAATTCAGTCACACACACCAAAGACACTGGTTTTGAAACTGGAAACCATTGCCACTGGCAATGCCACAAATATCTTCACAGAGGACTTCATAAATTTTAGTATAATCCAGGTATCCCAGAAAGAATGTGAATCAACAGTTATTCAACACAGATCTTTCCCTATGAACTAATTATTGTAAAAGACACAAAAGTATGACTTCTGTGAAGTAGAAGAGATCTACTTCACTCTTGTAAAACTGGTTCTGTTAAACTACACACTACATTTAATTTATATCTGCGTATTTATATAAGTTCATCTATTTGATATCCTCACCTCTTTGTTCTAAAAACATTCATAAATAACCAGCTTTTACAGATGTATCTACACTAGCGTGGTGAGATTTCAATCTGTGCCCTACACTCAGGTTAACTGCTGCCTCATTTAAAAACTGAGACTTCAGAAATACCAACGCAACTGAAATGTTGCTTTACCATTGCTTTTTTCTGTCATAGGATAGTACTTAGAGGAATAACTGGAAGTTTATTATTTCCCTCTCCAGAGTAGCAAGAGAAAACTTTAGACATCTAGAAATGGCCACAGAAGTAGGAAAATCTGAGAATGTCTCATCTGAAATACATTGATAATATGATTATTACTACCTTAGGTGTATCATTCAGTTTATTCAATGAACCATACTTTTATACCAGACTGCTGATACTGTCTTTCACTTGACTACTTAGTTCTTAGACATGGCAAGCTTTAAGCTGTGCGTGGTGTTGGACATTCATAAGGGACCAGAGTTTACCTCCTCCTACCAATGTGTCCACCTCTAAAGCTTAACAGAAAGCACAAAATCTATTGCATTATTTTTGCTTTGTTCATTAGAAAACAGTTATTTGTCCACTCCTTCAGAGCTTAGAAAAAAAAGGAAATAAAAAGCTCAATTTGTATCTACTATTTAGTTCCTAGCTCTGCAAATGATTATTTAGAAACTGCATGCAACAGTTCCGCTTGGGATTGTCTTGCTGGCCTGAACATGTCAGGCTTGGCACTACTTACAACAGGATTATTTTCTAAATATCAAGGGCCCTTTGACCTCCAGGACGCAGAACTGACTGCAACAGACTGACTAGCACAACTGTGCACAGTGAGTCATGAGAGAAGAAAAAATAAAATAAAAAACATGTTCAAGTCTCCCTTCCTAAAGAAGGGAAACTGTTTTGCTCAAGATCTTCTGTTCAGTGTGAAGTTACCATCAAAGAGGACATGGAAATTGTTGCTTAGATATAGTAATATTTTTGTAAGCACAATTATCTGCTAGTTGAATCTCTAGGAGCGAATTTACTTTCAGGTTGTATCACGGTTAACTGAAGACGTTAAGGCTAAATTCAAACAATCTCTTTTTTTTCATGATATAAAAGTTTGGATTTTTCTATTATTACTGTGTTCCTATTCTACTCAAACAAGGTCTTCCAAATCTGCATAGAGAGGCATAAAAGATTTTTTTTTAATGCTGCCAAGTGGAAAATATTTTCTCGTTTGTTTATTCTTTTTTTCCTGTGCTGTACATGAGGATGAACATCCAGGGTATTAAAATAACTCAATCATTGTTTTAAAAAACAAACATGTACACCCTAGGGGAATAATCCTTCCTGAATTTCTTCCTTAGATCTATCCAGATCCAATTCTGAGAACTCTTTTTCTCCTACAGATGAGAGAGGAAGAGATGCATACGCTCTTGCTTCTTCATGTTTAGGGGTTTCTTTTTTATTTTTCTTTGAACTTGCTTCAGGAGGAGTTTCAACTATAAATCTAAAAATACTCTTTTCCAACTTCTCCTTTCTAAGTAAGAGGGATTAGTCCTCCTATCAGTATCCCTGATGGAAAATAAGGGCAAATCAAACTAACGTTAAGGTTTTGTGGTGCCTCTTCTTACTATGACACAGTGAAGTTTTGGACACACTGAAGCTGTGCTTGAAGGGAGGTGACAGAGGTTGATTGGGGGTTTGTTTGCATTCTTGGGAGATAAGGAATCACCTTGCTTCCTCTGCGTGGAATTGGTATAAAAGTGTCAGGCAAAGACTCAGAGGACAAAGACAGTTCATTCCCCTAGAGTAAGGCTGATTGAACTGATTTATAATCATGGCACTTGCAGCTGCAAAGAATGAACTGAAAGAGGACAGCTGAATTCAAGTGCAATGAATTTCAGAAAAAAAATCCTAATACATTTAATATAATCTTTATATTCTACAGTAGCATTGTTAATGACGCTAACAGGACTTTCTGTGAGAGGTCCAAAAATACTTAACATTATTAAGAATGGAAAAGTAAAGTGGTTAAATCACAAACAGAAGTTAATCTAAAGTACTAAAGCAATTTTGCTACCATATTCGACACACATAACATACAGCAGGGAATTGGTAGGCAAGTTCCTAAAACAAACAGCATATTGAGTATTCAAGCTCAAATTACGTTACATATGACAAAATCAAAACTCAAAATCTTCTTAGGTTTGTGTCATTCTCTCAAATCTCTCTCCATAGTTGTCTAATTCCACCGCTATAATTTATAATTTTGTTTGAGTTGTAGCTCATTTTTAAAACTAATGTTTCCATAATAAAAAACCTACTGATCACACCTCTACTTCTGAAGACTTGGTATTTGGGAATTCAGTAATTTTTAAAAAAACATACTATAAACTCTAAAAATCTCCCTCTCAGGATTATCGGCCTTTCCCACCCCCCCATCTACTACCTATGACATTATCATTTACTGAGAGAGTTGGGGTTGTTCAGCCTGGAGAAGAGAAGGCTCCAGGGTGACTTTATAGCGGCCTTCCCCCCATCTGAAGGGTGCAAACAGGATGGGAAGGGACTTTTTACAAGGACATGCAGTGACAGGATGAGGGGTAATAGCTTCAAACTGAAAGCAGGTAGATTTAGATTCGATATTAAGAAGAAATTCTTTACTGTGAGGGTGGTGAGGCACTGGAACACGTTGCCCAGAGAAGTTGTGGATGCCCTGGAGGTGTTCAAGACCAGGTTGGACGGGGTTTTGATCAACCTGGTCTAGTGGGAGGTGTCCCTGCCCATGACAGGGGGGCTGGATCTCAACGGTCCTTAAAGTCCCTTCCAACCCAAACCATTCTATGATTCTATGTTCAAGGCCTGGATATTTGCATGTAACAGAGCTATGTGCCTCTGGAAAAATACGTCTTTTTCTGCATAAATGGAGAACGGTATGTACTCTTCTGGTTAAAATATAAGGAGCAATTTTGTTATCTATAATTATGTCAAAAAGTTTTGGTCTTGCTATTACTGCCTGACCCAAACCAAACAACCGTCATTCTTTACTTAATCAGTTTTTCTCAGTTTATGCATCTCTCTAACTTACATCTGACATATTTTAATAGTTAGGGAAAGACTCTGGGGGCAGAGAGTAGCTCAGATGTGAAAAACAAATAATGAAAATAGATTCTTGCCTACACATAGCTACAGAATAGCCCTAAGGTCACTATAACATTTCTGGCAACTAAATCTAACCTTGCTAGCCCTGTAATCAGTAGATACCATGGTATCATACATTTGTGCGCAAGGCATCATGCATCTAATAACAAATGCTGGAATTGATGCTGGTATCAAGTTTTTCAAATTTAATTCCATCCTTTTTCAGCTTGAGTAGAAAGAGAGGAAAATTACATTTAATAAATTATACCAGATATTCTTTGAAAAAAAAAATAATTTGCCAATTTGTAGATATGAATGAAAGAGAACAAAAAGAACATTTTTTTAGACTTTTCTATTGTGTCTCACTCAGTCACTGCAGATGGCAAAATGAGGAGCACTTTGCTATTTACTCTGGGTTTTGGGACACCGAAGTCATCCTCTATACTATCACATTAAGGCCATAATTTTTTCTTGCTATGACAAATATAGAGAGGACTACATTGCCCCAAAGAGAACATAATCTTCCTACGCAACTCTAAGCACGACTTTTTCTGAGGAAGTCCAAAACTGGTCCTTGCAAGATAAGGCAAAAATAATTACAAGGTCAGATAATGCCAATAGCATTAGTTTTTCAGCCACCATAACAGCTAGGACTATAAATAGATGGATACAGAGAACCAGGAGGACTCAAGGCAAAAATGAGACGATATTGACCACCACCAAGGCAGGAGACAAACAAATTGGCAGTATGTTTCCCTGATTTTTAATTTAAAAAAACAAAACAAAACAAAAACAGGTCTCACACTAAAGTAAACTGTAAGGGGTTAATATGAAGAATGGTAACAAGGCAGGCCTGAGGATATTCAGAGAGCTTCTCTCCAACACAAAGGGAAAGCACTGGAGTGCTTTTTTGAAAATCTATGCAGGAAGGACAAAACCAGTGTTATGGCAGGTGATGAACTTTTGATTAGTAAGCGGTAACAGAAGAGTGTGACCTCTGAAAGGAATGGAAAGAAACACAGAATTGGCAACCAGCAGTGCGTAGAAAGAAAGTGAGCAGCAAGTTAAAAAAAGGATCTTTAGAGAAGTATGCTGGATGAATACTGGTATAGCGAACTCAAATTTTTCAAGGCCAGAGAAAAGCACAATTCCACAATCAAGACAATGGTTAAGCATAGAGACAACAGTTTTAGCTGTATAGAAAGACAAGAATGAGCATATATATGGTAATTGGAAAATACTTGCAGATCTCAAAGCATATCTGGTTATGGTAAGAACAAGGCAAAGAGGATACCAAGTTTACAAGCCTGAGGGCCAAGCAGAAAGCTCCACGCCGTCAAAGAAGATGGCAGTGAGAAACACAGGATATTCTTAAGTCATAACAAGCTTAGTAAAGGTGCAAGAGAAAAGCCATGATGTTGACTTGGGGGAAAAAAAGTTTTTAAATAAATAAATAGGTAGCGTTATAAAGATAGCAGCTGACTTTGTGTTTGGAAATGAAGTAAGAGTGAATACACTGAGAGGAAAAAGGGCACAAAGATGGTGAAAAAGAGAATGAGGTGGCAAAAAGATGAGGAAAGACCACCACAGGAAACACAGAGAATATTTGGCAAGACTGGAGATGAATGAGGTGATGACATAGCCAAATAATTAATGGCACTGAAGGTGGGACAGGTTGAATTGAATCAAGAGTGGGTCAAGACTTCCACTGCAACATAACAGGCAAAATCTGTACTGGAGAAGGTCTCTCACTCCTTCAAAGGAGACATATCCCACACGCACGCAGTTAGAGATGAAAAGCTGGTGACAGGCAGCAATGTGGCTCAAGGAAAAGGGAATAAAGATTTTTTTGTGTGTTTCAGAGATGATTGAGGGACTGAAAAACTTCAGCTAAAAATCAGGTGGGAATGGAGATTAAGAAGAGAAAGGTAAAGAATTATGCAAAGGACGCAAGAGCAGTGGACTGAAAGACTGGAACAACAGAGGAACAAGGAGAGCTAACACCCCTTCCTGAACCTGAGACAGAATAAAACCGAAAAAGGAAGGGGAAGAAGGAAAGGCAAACCAAAGAAGGGGAAAGGTCACATTATATGTTATCATGCTATTATTTTTAAGAAGTCATAAGATCATACATGGAGAAGAATGGGAGGGAGAAGCCAAAGACTTCAGCGGGCATCCAAAAGCAGAGAAGAGCCAACTGAGATGGGAAGCATGGGATCTGGTTATGTCCTAGTGTAAAGCTGCTCAGTGGCAAAGATGGCAGAGCTGGAAAGGAAAAAAAAGGAGATAAATCTGTAGCAAAAGGAAGTTGGGCTGGTCACAGGATTTCCGCTACAGATACCGTGCTACATGAGAGCAGGACTGGAGGAAGTGGATGTCGGGAGGCTGCCAGCATGGGGGGGAAAGAGGACAGCACAGTTTACCTACGAGCTCTGTTCAAATATATGGTTAGAGGAGGACAAACCCAGGAGTCAGAACAAACAGAGGTCAGGACCTGTAGTGTTTGCTCCTGCAGAGCAGAATTTGCAGGGGATTTGACAGGCTTAGTCTTGCTCTCAGACAGAGAGAAAAAAAAGGAAATGATGGGGGAGCATGCAGAAAACTGAAATGTTAATTACCTTAAAATATTAATTATCTCCAGGAAATCTCCCCTTTGATTCAAGGAATCCCAGCTTCCCAAATGGCATAGAACATATATGTGCAGAACTGGAGGCTTAAGAGATAGTTCTGCATGCCTAAGCTACTGTTCCCTTGATCTAGATGTGGTTTTGATCCAGTAATCATTACAACAAGTTCTCACCAAGACTAGTGATTTTTCAACCTTCAGTTTTACATACCAGCGTGTCAACATTCAAGCAGTTCCTGCTCACATCAACCACACGGTTGCAGGCTTAAATGCATGCCTCCTCCTTCAGTGATTATTAGAGCAGGGATATAACACACATTCTGCAACATGTAATTGTTTTCAACACAAGTACTGCTGAAAGATGTAAGCTTGACATTATTTCACCAATTAAATATTGAAATTAGAGACAGCTCCATTTTGAGACATACAGACTGTAACGCCTGCATTCACCAGATATATTTACACACATATGTTTATACATCTTGCAAATCTAATTCCAATTTCACTGTAGTGCCATGCAGCAGTCAATGCTATCCTTATGGGG
>VYZM01013923.1:57788-71190 GCA_013398915.1 Dromas ardeola | reverse complement strand
GGTGGAGAAACAAACCAAACCAAAAGGTTCTCTAGAACTACTTCCAAAAATTACTTTTTCAATGATCACCTTGAAAATTCAAGCTCGAGTGCAGCAATGCTGACATTTTTTAAAGAAGACTATACAACACCGTTACTCATCCTGTGGAAAAGATTCTCTTAGATCTCGATCAATTGCTCTGGGAGTCTAAACTGCAGTCTTTTCTGAAGCCTTCCAATCCTCAAACAATCTTGCAGCAGACTCTCCACATCCCCACTATAGTGGTATTAAATTAGCAGACATGCAAATTAACCAAATCCTAACAATTTAGCTCATCATTTACTCCCTAAATCCTCCTGAAATTCCCGAGAATTTTGCCATACACCAGGAAATCAGATTTTGCTGGAGAGTAAAGGATTTAAAATTTTTTACATGTTAGATTTCACGTTAGGAGCACTGTTTTAAGACTACGTACACGTACAGTACAACTTGATAAGCAAAAGGGGGTTTTATACTAAAGAGTTGATAAAAGCTTGGTTCCGGAACTCAGTACAAAAGTAAAGTAGCATCTGAACTACTTGACACAATTCCTTTACATCTAAAAAAAACCGTACTGTAGAGACACAGTGTGTGCTAATTGCATATCTTTAGAAATAAAGGAGGAAAAACCCCAACCCTACCGGAAAAACTCAAATAAAAAAAAATAAAAAAAAGTCAGCTACTTTAAGCAGCAGATATAACTTTCTGGATATAATGGTGACTTGATTAATTTTGGGGTTGCTGTTTAATTAAAAAGCTACCAAGGAGTCCAAAGAAGAAAACAAGCTATGAGAATATGGAATATGGTTGTACTTAATCTATACCTAACATAGAAACAAGAAGAAACACATTTTCCACAGTTTAACACTGGATATGGGGCCCATTTCTAAATTTCTTCCATTCCATAACAAAGGTTTAACTTTGTCAGCTGCTGCAATACAAAAGCCCCTCGACAATATTAAGCTGCAAACTGCTGAGCAACCAGAACAAAGAATATTGACTGTTTAGGTCCCTCAAGAGTACATTTAGAAACCAAGTAACTGGGAACAGGAGCTGGACCAATTCTATGGTTTATCAAACATATGCAACAATGTGTTGATTCTAGTGCAGCTACAGGCAATGAATCTGAATGCCTGTCAGGTCAGGATTAAAAATTAAAGTAGAGGTCTTGGTGTGTCAGGAACTGACAGTGTTTTCTGAAAGAGTCAGTAATGCTAGGAGGAGTTTGGAGGGAAGGCATAATGCACCACGAGGCTTCTCATGAAGGTAAAACATGTGACACAGGGCCGCATCTTTGCCTATAGCAGTTGTGAACCAAAAGGGAAAGCTAAAGAAGTTCCAATTTAAAATAAATTAAAAAGCAAAACCACTTAGCAGTGGGGGATTACCAGAACAATGGTGACAGTGTGTTGAGAAAAGGAGGAGGGGAAGAGACTAGCAAGAAAAATTTGCATATTTTGTCAAGGCTGATAGGCAGTTTTGGGAGAGACATTTGAGAACGCTTGAGAGAGCAATAATTCAGTTGGGGTTTTTTTACTACAATGTGGTGGGTTGACCCTGGCTGGACTCCAGGTGCCCACCACAGCTGCTTTATCACTCACTCCCAACTCTCATGGGTCAAGATAAGGACAGGGAGATCACTGACCTGTTACCGTCACAGGCAAAACAGACTTGGGGAAATTAATTTAATTTATTAATTTAATTTATTGCCAATCAAATCAGAGTGCAGTAAAGAGAAATAAAACCAAATCTTAAAACGCCTTCCCCTCACCCCTCCCTTCTTCCCGGGCTCCACTTCACTCCCCATTTCTCTCCCCATTTCTCTCCCTCCTCCCAGAAGCAGCGCAGAGGGAAGGGGAATGGGGGTTGTGGTCAGTTCATCACACCTTGTCTCTGCCTCTCCTTCCTACTCACACTCCTCCCCTGCTCCCATGGGAGGCAGTCCTCCATGAACTTCTCCAGTGTGAGACCTTTCCACGGGCTGCAGTTCTTCATGAACTGCTCCCGCGTGGGTCCCTTCCAGGAGTGCAGTCCTTCAGGAACAGGCTGCTCCAGCGTGGGTCCCCCTGGGGTCACAAGTCCTGCCAGCAAACCTGCTCCACTGTGGGCTCCTCTCTCCTTGGGGCCACAGGTCTTGCCAGGAGCCTGATCCAGCGCAGGCTCTCCATGGGGTCGCAGCCTCCTTCAGGCAACCACCTGCTCTGGTGTAGGGTCCTCCATGGGGTGCAGGTGGGTATCTGCTCCACCATGGACCTCAATAGTCTGCAGGGGTACAAGCCTGCCTCACCACAGTCTTCACCACGGGCTGCAGGGGAATCTGCTCCAGAGCCTGGAGCACCTCCTCCCCTCCTTCTTCACTTACCTTGGTGTCTGCAGAGCTGTTCCTCTCACATGTTCTCACTCCTCTCTACCTGCTGCTGTTCCCCAGCAGGTTTTTTTCCCCTTCTCAACTATATTATCCCAGAGACTCTACCACCACTGCTGATGGGCTCAGCCTTGGCCAGCAGTGGGTCCATCTTGGAGCTGGCTGGCATTGACTCTGTCAGACATGGGGAAGCTTCTGGCACCTTCTCACTGAAGCCACCCCTGTAGCCCTCCCCACTACCAAAACCTTGCCATGCAAACCCAATACACATTCTTATACAAGATGCTAAATACCTGTACAGAAAATGAAAATATAATTTTAACATCAGAATCAGCGAGCTCAAGGGATTTATTCTGTTGTGCACAGACCCAAGAACATAGGTTGGATATGTGTAATGGTAGTTGTGCCGGCAAGGTGGTATCATCTGGCTGATGCTAAATGCCTTTCAAAAAAAAAAACGGTTTGTTACATCACCCAACAGTGTGATGAGACATCTGTCTGCACACAGCAATGCTGACATAAAAGTATTAACTGACTTACCTTAAGATAGCTTCAGAGAAGTCAAGATTAAGATCTCAAACAAAGGTAAATAAATGCAGAGAGCTAGCACTGCTAAATATGCAAGGAAAACACAGGTAAAAGAAGACTCTGTGCCTCAGCTTATTTATTATGTGCACACACAAAGAAGAGAGCTCAGAGTTATCACCTCTATTCCAAAGCAGTATTTAAATGTCTTTTTCACTGATCTGTAGAGGAAATCATTATGTTTCAGTACTTCACTAGAATTGGGAAGCAGGGTGAGGGGGAACCAAAAGCAACTAAGCGCTGACGACACTAAGCTGAGTGGTGCCGTTGATGTGCCAGAGGGACGGGATGCCATCCAGAGGGACCTGGCTGAGCTAGAGAGGCGGGCCCGTGCAAAACTCATGAAGTTCAACAAGGCCAAGTGCAAGGTCCTACACTTGGGGAGGACGATCCCCATTATCAATACAGGCTGGGGGATAATGTGATAGAGAGCAGCCCTGCGGAAAAGGACGTGGTACTAGTGGAAGAAAAGCTGGACATGAGTCAACAATGTGTGCTTGCAGCCCAGAAGGCCAATCGCATCCTGGGCTGCATCAAAAGAACTGTGGCCAGCAGATCCAGAGAGGTGATTCTGCTCCTCTACTCTGCTCTGGTGAGACCCCACCTGGAGTACTTTGTCCAGCTCTGGAGCCCTCAGCACAAGAAGGACATGGACCTGTTGGAGCGGGCCCAGTGGAGGGCCACAAAAATGATCCGAGGGCTGGAGCACCTCTCCTATGAGGACAGGCTGAGGGAGTTGGGGTTGTTCAGCCTGGAGAAGAGAAGGCTCCGGGGAGACCATACAGCAGCCTTCCAGTACCTGAAGGGGGCCTACAAGAAAGCTGGGGAGGGGCTGTTTGCAAGGGCATATAGCGACAGGACGAGGAGCAATGGTTTTAAACTAGAGCAGGGTAGGTTTGGGTTAGACATTAGGAAGAAGTTCTTTACAATGAGGGTGGTGAGACACTGGCACAGGTTGCCCAGAGAGGGGGTGGAGGCCCCATCCCTGGAGACATTCAAGGCCAGGCTGGATGAGGCTCTGAGCAATGTGATCTAGTTGAAGATGTCCCTGCTTACTGCAAGGGGATTGGACTAGATGGCCTTTAAAGGTCGCTTCCAACCCAACCCATTGTATGATTTTGTAACTCATATAACTTGTGTTAGTTAGTTAAATCAGAACTACCAGCTTAATTCCTGAGCTTTACAAAACACTCTTCCTGCATAAACACTAGCATTAGTGGATTTCACAGTAACATTTTAATACTAAGCAAGTGTAATTTTGTTTTAGTCATCACTATCTATTTATTTTTAAAACAAATAAAATATGAAAAGAAAAATATTAGGGTTTTTTGTGATTACAGAGCCTTCTTTTGTGTTCCTCCACTATACACTTGAAAGGACATTTCAGTGAAAATGAATCTTTTCAAGTAAAATGGACCTGAATCAGGACTGCTAAAGTTTGGAACTACTTGTATACCAACATACATGAAAACTTTTGCACAGTGCATTGCTCAACACTTTTTAACTACGCAAACGTCTTTGCATGCTTATATTTATGTAATTTGTCATATAATTGGTTTTTTCCCTAAGTGATACAATGAAAAGCTAAACCAAGCAAAAGTTAGTAGTGGAAAACTGCACTAATGGAGTGGCATTTCCAAATTATACATGGTCTTTCTCCACATATGTAGAGATCTGAAGTTGACAGATCCTAGGTTATTGGTGTATTTTATAAGCCTAAAGGTGAGGGTTAATTTCTGAGACCTCCTGCTGCTTGATCCATGAATGAACACAAAAAATGATGGCTCTACAGACAGGCATTTAATTTCCCAAAAACAAGCAAGATGTCAACATGACAATAGATGTCAAGGGCAGACTAGGAACTACACTGGGCTGCAGTACACAAGTCCATCAGCTGAAGGATCACCCCATCAGGGAGGAGTTCAGGGGCTGATCAACTGGGCCACGTGCTCAGTAATTCACAGAAGGAAAGGAAAGGTCAGACAATGAAACACCTTTGGTACAGGTAATAGGTAATAATCAAAGAAATAATTTTGTTTCAGAAATGTTTAAATGGTAAATTGCAGAAGTTTTCTCCTTGAGCTTCTTTATCTGAGCAATCTCGCAAGCATTTGAAAAAGCTGCATGTAGAATGAGATAAAGAGAAAAAAATTGGTCCACGATAAATAACGACAATGCCCCCAGGTCCCTCCTCCTGTTCTGTGTCTGGACCTCCTCATGTCAAATTGGCTAACTGCCTCACTAGCAATGCTCCAGAGGGCTCCATGCTGGTTCCTCATGAGATCCCACAGCCACTTTGGAGCGCGGAGCTGGTCTACATGAGTCAGCTCCGCATGCACGCTCGAAATAAAGTCACAGTGAGATTCTGGCAAAGTTGCTCTAAAATATTGTAAACACACCGAAGACTTAAAAATCAGAACATCAAGTTCAGACATTCAACAATTATGTTACTACATTTTACTCTGGCAATTTGTGCAATACCAATTAAACTAGTATAGAAATGCCTTCTAGAGTTCATGAGCCACAAGGCTATTAAGAGCATTACATTCAAAACTTCCTTCTTTTTCATATTAAAGAGCACTTTCAAATGCAAAAAGCACTACAATGCCAGATAAAATTTTGGGGAAAACTTGAGGAGGGTTTAGGATACATCTGCTGTGACAAGAAAACACCTTTTAAGAAACTCTGGTATTTTTTCTTCTCTAGAAATAAATACGTTTGGCAGATTTTCAAGTCAGTCACTTTAATTTACTACACATTGGTGACTTGAAAACAAGACAAATCACAAATGGCACTTTTAAACATTGTCCTGTAACTATTTCTCCATTGTACCTCACTCAGCTTCACCTCAGTTTAATGACCTGTTCTGTTACTTATACTGATTTTACAAAGATTCCAAGTGTTGCACAACTTCCAACCATATGTAATGCATCTTTTAAACAGCACTAGTGCAGGTTTGCTAAGCTTTTGTGTTTTGCATGGAAGCCACACTTTAGGAAACAACTCCAACAGTATTTTGTCCCTTGGGGCACCCGAATTTCTGCTGAAGACAACCAGAGGAATCAAATGTCACCACCAGAGCCTCAAAAAACTAATCAGACAATAAAATCAGGATTAGAAATCTGAAGATGAAATAAAGAGAGACTCAAAGATGCAAGAAATGTGACACAGGAGAACCAGAGGTATGCTCTCAGAGCAGAGCCATGCAGTGTGCACATGGGAACAGCTGAAGAAGAAAACTAGCTCTACATTAGGAAGAGGGCATATCCTCTGCATGGGTGGAGAACTCCCATGGAAGGCAAAGCATCCTCAACATCTGGAAAGTTCCAGGAAGGAAGATACCGAGACAGAGCATGTAAGCTGATTATTTTTGTCTAGATATTCCTGGGCAAGCCAAAGGAGTTCGCTTTCCAAAACCTACGTAGAGTCCAAACATTGAGTGTCCTGTCCTGAAGAGACAAACCATAAGCCAGAAAATAAGCTGTGCTTTTGACAGTGAAAATAGAAATTTTTAGCATAAGAGCAAAGGCATCCTGCCTATAAGGCCTGATATCTGTGAAAGAGTAGACAGTCGTAAGCAACAATCTTGTGCCCAAAGGAAAGAGTTAGAGCGCATCCAAAAGAAAGTTTAAGGATGGACAGATTCACTGTTCTAGGAAATAAAACGAGCATCCAGCCTGGAGAACTGCACCACGGCTGTGCAACTGCACATGCTTTAAAATGTTCAAGTAAGATGTGTTATCTGCAACACAGAAATGGACACATTTTAGTTTTGCAGCTTCAATAGCTCCATGGTTTGCTTATTCAGCAAAAACATAACACAGAAATTACTATTACAAAGTCAATTTTCACTGACAGAATTCTTCTTCCAGGAGAAGACCTAATATACACGTTTAGATGATGGTTGTGTGTAATTGCTTACAACACATGCAGAAACAATAATTCAGTTTCTGCTATTATCAAGGCAGTATCTCAACAACCGCAACATTTGCCAGGCCCCATTTAGTAAAGTTGGAACACATTTTCTGACACGGCTTCTAGTCACTAATAAATAGGAAATCCAGTATTTAAATGTTTTACGATCTATTTCTTGAAGTGTTTCCTTTGATCTCAACTTGAAATTCTGAAAACTGTGTGCAATCTAAAAAGAGAAGAGAACAGGTATTTGAATTACTATGTTTTACTGTAACTTCTTCAGGAAGTTCCTGACAGAACCAGGGTACACCACGTCTTTTACATGACTGGTTTACAGAGTCCTTTTGGTTAATCCAGTATTACTGCCACATCAAAAAAAATGCCTATTTGTTAAGAACAAAGATATTACTACAGACACATGTATCAACTGAGCCATAGCTTGAAACAATAAACCCTGAGATTTACAATGGTAAGTATCCTAATACCTATACATGCACCCAGCCTCTTAAATAGGCAGCCTGATTTACAGCAGCCAGAGCACCTCTGGAGTTCATCTCACTTCAGTAAAAGCTGAAGGGAAAAAAGAAAGGAACGAGGGGGAAGAAAAAATGGGAAAAAAAAAACAAAACGAACAACAAAAAACAACCCCACCCCTCAAAAAAACCTACCAAACAAAAACCTGACTACCTGTACTAACAAGAACTTGTAGGCAATCTTTAGGCATACATAGCTGAGATTTAATTCATAGTGACAAAATCCTCAGAGCCCAAATTATTAGCTGTTTCAGCTCCTGCTCTCTTTAAACATATTTTTAAGGCACCTAACAAAAACAGGGGTTTAAACCATCATTCAAACCTAGGCTCGCTGGTAATAATGTTAATAATGTTAACTGGGCCATTTCCAGTTAATGCTATTAACAAATCATCCTCTGCTCTTTCTGCCAGCACTGTTTTTGAACCAGCAGGGGCCTGAGTTACACAAAATCCCACTCCTCGAGAACTGGAGACAGGAACCTCGTTAACATCAAACCTCTGCAGCTCACAAGAACAGAATAGCTGGTGAAGCTGAAGTGCATTGCAATGTGCATACTGTCATTCAACTACCTTTTTATTTATTTTTTTAAGGTTGATTTATTTTGCATTTTGGGTAGCTGACAAATGAAGAAGACAGTGCAAAATAAACATATCAAGGTGATAATTTCTTCTCTTTCATTTATTTTGAAGATTTTAAGTCACAGGCTGCTCAACAGTAAAAGCACCATTTGTTAGGGCTGTTTAACACATAGAAATGTGGACTAACCCGAATTGTCACTGATGAATGCTCTAAAGAATGAAGTAGACTCAAAGAGGGTCTTCTGGAAGGACGTGAAGGTTCCTGCCAAAACAATTTGTGTGCCTACTGCGGGATTTAAATACAACATAGCTAAACATGACTATTTAATTTAAAAAAGTCTTCTATAAAAAACTCAGCTCTGCTACCATTTTAGCTGTAGAGGTGTCTAACTGCTATTGCAGCCTCTTTTGTTAAAACCAAGTTTGCAGTTGTTTAACTTTTCTTTTTCTTCCCAAAAGTGGCAGTTTTTCTGCAGCTCTGCAGTTCAGTGCTTGGACTGCAGTTTCTGTCTGTACAGCTCCAGAAACCAGACGTTTCCAGCAGAACTCCACTAGACAAACGCTTGCACTCAGGCTTGAGCTTTATCGGAAGCGTGGTGGTGACCACCATTTTCCTCAAATAACTGCTGGGGATGTCAAATCCCTGCTCTTCCTTTAAAAATTGCCCACAAGCATGGTGAATGACTTGGTAAATACATCATCATATATAGGGTTTTCTTCTGTGGGACTCTCACTCCACAGATGGACTGGGCTGCACATTCCTCCAACTTCACCTTGTAGCACAATAGGGTGGTAAGGGAGAAGCGTATTTCACACAAGGATGATATTTACAAATAGATTATTTAGGTCATTTACAAAACAGTGATGCCAGCCTCTGAGAATGCCTCTGGTATGCAGAAGCATCATACCATCAAAAATGAGTTTTGGCCATGGTGAGTGAGCTACCTCATCCCTTCCTTTCTCACCCAACAAAAGGCAATGATTCCACCAAAAGAGTAACTGTTCAATCATTTGTTCTTTCATTCTATCCCTCCATCCATCTAGAAATATCTCTATAAATCCTCAGAGAGCCATTTCCCAGTAAAAAAGGGAAAAAAGAATTCAGCCTAAAGTAGACACCTTGAACAGACAATTTAGCTTGAACTGACGACCAGCTGAAGTTTAAGACAATTTTAAGTAACTAAAAATAGGCTTTTAAAAGTAATCTTAAACTACAGATTCCACTTCATAAAATTATTACACATATTGTAAGAAAACTGAAAGTTAAAATTTGTTTGTGTGTTTTAGCGGTAATAACAAAATGTACATTTATTAATTTTAAAGGTTCTAGAACTACCACTATGGGATGAGATGACATCTAGTAACAGAGTAAAGCATTAAAAATCTATTAAAGCCCTCTTTGGAAATCATACTCTTGGATACTCCTTCAATACCATTTTCTTGTGTTAATTTGGATTTCAGAAAACTGAATATAAGCAATGTCAACTTTACCAGGGAAATTTCTTTTTTTGGTACCTAATAATTTCCCATCATTCATTCAGGTCATGTTTTCTAAGCAATCAAGGAGGCAAAGAAAGATATTTTTAAAAAATAATGAAAGCTTAGTTTCTTGTACAATTTAAGAAACACCATTTAGGGAACAGAAGCTTCAACAAAACCCTCCACATACCGTAGCACTGCAAAATGTATTAACAAACCTAATTTTCTTCCAGGAAGATTGTGCAAATTATCAGGGAAGACAACAGGAATGTAAAGGAGCTCCCTTTTTTCCTATTAAGAGGAAAAGGAAATAGAAATTTCCCTATGTGTCTTACTGTTGAAAAGGCATGGGATCAAACCTTAAACTTGAGAGAGCAGGGAGAAGCTTTTAATCAAAGCCCAGGCTGAAAATTAACGGGGGTACAGAGAATGCACCCTATTAACTATTCAAGAATTAGTAGTATTCAAGCTAGCTACTGGAAGTAGCCAAGTGCCAAGAGACCACCCCAGCCAAGCATCAAGAAAGGCCACCGACAAAGGGAACACAGAAACCTGGGATGCTGAGGGATCCATAATTTCCTTCTTAATGCTAGAGGAAAAGGTTTCCCCCGAAGACAGCGAGAGGAAGCCTTCTTTCCAGCATCAAGGAGGGCAGAAGATCCCACAAACACTCGAGGGATGTCCATCACACAGTGTGAGAAAGAACAGTTGGTAGGAGGCTGTTTATTTTTAATTTTGTTTATCTTGCAAGGGAAGAGAGCAGTTACTGGAAATGTTAAATTAAACTATCCAACTAGCAGAAAGTAAACTATTCTAAATGAGTGAAAGCCAAGACAGCAGCTGGATCTGACTTTGGAGTCGTAGGAGCTATACTTCTGTGGTCCATCAAACCCCAATCCACCACATGTCCTCCATGAAACAACCGGGGGAAAGCAGCTGAAGCAAGAAAAATAAAGCAACTGGCAATGGGAGTCTTAAAAACACCATGTTGCTGTACGCAGAATAATGTAAAACCATGAAAATAGTGGGAAAAGATTATAAGATTATAAGCAAAAGATTATAAGTGAACTGCTAGGACTGAGTAAAAAAGCTTTCTGCAGTGATACATGAGAGTTGTCCATATCTCTTCAACACAGTTTTGTCCTGATAAACAGAAATCCAGAGCTTTTCTTCACAACCGAGGGAATGAGAAGAGGGTGTCTTTGCACATGACTATTCAGGGAAAAAACAGCAAAGACCCACTGTCTTCACACTGTTTCCTATGATCCTGATACTGCAGACCTGTATGTGAGTTTAACCAGAGTATTCACATGTAAAATGCTACTCAACCATGAAATTGTTTCCCAGATTAGGGCCAAAGTCCCTGATCCTGCCATCAGATCTGTACAGGCAGATCACAACAACTGTGTAAATCTGTGATAAAGTCAATGAGGTCACGCTCCGCAGGGGTTCAAGTGTCTGCCTTTACAAATCTCACTGCAAATCTTACTCATGTAAAATTGATTTATGAAGTGTAACATCATACTCCACTATTTGCACATATGCTACCTGTATGCGAATGTGCAAATATATGCATCTCTCTCAAAACAGAGAAGATACTAAAATTCACCTGATGAACTATATTTCCTCAACTCTTTTATAGTTAAGAACTTTGTACAATTCATAGTCTAAAATTTCAGTTTTGCAATACATTTATGGAAATCAGATCTCAAAGCAGAACTAGAAAATATCTTCCTGATTCTCTACGGCTCAGAAGGTAATATTTATCATATACCTTTTAACAAGCTTTGTCTTCCTCTTCCTATGTCAGAGTAAACTAGACAGGTCACGCACCTCTTCTGGTGTGAATTATGCAGAATACTACATTCTTGGCAGGGTAAATTAGCCTCTGATGGGTCGTAGACTGCTGCATTTGAGTTTTGTTATAGGTATCCTCGCTAACTGGCATAAATCTAGTTTGTGGATGTTACTGTGACAGCACTATTGAGATACCCACTTAAGTTACGGAGGGGTCACAATGAAACAGCCTACAATGACAAAATGCAAAGCAGATTTTCACCGTGAGTCAAGCTTAATTTTGATTCTTCTTCATTATGCCACGATCTCCATTTTTCTCTAGCTACACATGTATGCATGTACGTTTTTTTTTCTGCAACACTATACACAGGAATGTAATGCTTGATTTGTATACATTGAAGGTTTACTCGTATTCAGTGGCTAAGGTTAGAATGCAAAACAAGAAACAAGACTTCAAAACCTCATTTGCAAAACAGGTTTTCTAATATAGAGATCTGCACAATATTTCTGCTCAAGTAAAACAAGCTCAAGAATCCATGTTAGCACAATTGCTTGTAATATTAAGGCATTAATTTGGTAGAAAATTCAAAAAGGCTATTATCTGTTCCCTGTGACTCGTGTTATATAATGTGCATTTCATATTTAGTGTAACGTTTGGATGTGACAGTTCTAGTCAGCCATGGATATCCATGTTCCCTCAAGAGGCTTGCCTGCCTTTCCTCCTCATTACTTCATTTTTCACCACCTCTCATAAGGCATTTGTTGTTCAGCTGTTCTTATTAAGAGCTGCATGTCTCCCACAATTTGCGATCTTCAGGATTCATCTTTCATCATATTAGAGAGCAGATGGAAGTTGTAAGTCTTTGGTTTTTCCAGGCATGTGTTAAGCAAGTCTGAAATGAGTCACTTAGACGTATTAACAGAGCAGTCGAGCTTGTTACAAAAATCAGTATTTGGCATATTGCGCAGAAATAAGACTCTCACTTTTACTTTTTATGAGGCTAAAGAAGAATACATTTAGGCAAAGTGCCCCATATCTAGCCAAATACTGCTATCAGAAAAATGCTTTGCATCAATGTAGTACTGGCTTGCACTGTATTCTTCTGGAGGAGACGAACTTACCGCTGCATACAGATACACACATGGAGGCACACACCTTTGCAGAGCTCTCAAAATACCCTCAACGTAATTAGCTCAGAGAGAAATTTCACTAGCTAAATTGGAACTGCTAAATGCAAACTTTTAATACAAGGCTACCTAAATCATTTAGCATTATAAACATGACACAAAATCCTGACATGGAAAATAAAGCATCAGAAGTAAGAATACTGAGGGGGAGGAAGAGTGTGCAGAGGAAGTGGGCTGTTGCAAGGCTTTAATCCAACATTTGCTCTCTATTGATCAAATGTTTGTTCAGTACTTTATTGATGCAAAGCATTACGCACAATCAGTGTTAAATATTCATGTCAGAAGATCTTGAACTATAAATTCAGAGCATTTGTTAATCAATTTAACATTCCCGATGTTACTAAGCTACAACTTAACCTCCTTTAATAACTTTCTGCAGCACTGTAAAAACATACTGTGTACGCTATGCAATGAATAAGAATGATCTGTATGTGATCTGTATGTCAACAGTGGTAAACATAATGTTTTTAAATACAACTACTAAAAGTTGAGAAACTGGACATTCCTCAGTGCATGCTACCTAAACTCACGGCAGGATGTACCTTCTCATTCTTATAAGCAAATTCTATTTAAAAAAAAAAGCAAAGTTTCTACAACTTTTGAGGGAATATCTAAAATCCACAAGGTTTACACTTTTTATGTATTAAATTACTAAAACGCACATCACGAACGTGTATATGCATAAGAAGTGCTTCCATTTGTAAAATTAAAAAATATCCTCTCTCCATTGAAACCTTGATTTTGAGTTCACTGCAAATATAAAGTTTAAAACTTCAACTGTAATACAACTTTTGGTGTGGTACCATAAATAATTCATTAAGGCAAATGAAAAAATAAAATTGAAATTTGAATCAGCAGAGTTCCATTCCAAATACATGAGGAGTGCTGCATGAAATTTTATACTATGATACATTTAACACCACCACTCCAACAAATGGCTGAA
>VYZM01013923.1:44627-57734 GCA_013398915.1 Dromas ardeola | reverse complement strand
AAAAAAAAGCAGTATCCTGGGATTTCCATTGAACTGGTCAAAAATTTTCAGTGGAGCCTTCTTCCAGGCAATAACAAATGTTAAAACTTTAGCACAGAAGTGCCTTGGTTTTATTTTAATTATGAAGAAAGCCCTAGACTTCAGAACCCAGAGAAGTAAGCCCATGGAGACACCTATTATGGACAAAAGCATTTAGTAATTTAACAGTGCACCTACCAACATTAGANTGTTGTGAAAACTAAACTACTCTGGAAGGCTGCAAAGCAGCCTGAACATTCCAGCCACTTCTTTTGTCTTTTGACCTCTGCCTCATCTTATGCACTCCACATTATCTCTTAAACCACTGACTTCTCACTTAACTTGTTGAATCTTCACATACTTCCCCCTCTCCCGCTTTCCTCCAAGCAAAAGAAAACAAAGTTTTGTCCCATTTCATAAATTTGGCATGGTTTCACATACAGTGTATATAAATCTTTTTAGTGCTCTACGCTGAATAAAGAGTATTTTTTGCACAGAACATTCCCGGAAAGCCTCCCCTCATTAGAAAGGCTGTTATCTCCTATTGTTTTCAATAAAAATGAAGCGTAAAACGGTTCTTAGGAAAGAGGCACTCTTTCAACATGTCCACTGCCTCCCTCTGGGAACCATGAAAGAGGAGCTAAACTGCCTTCAGGGGAGACGGTGGTTCCTTACACTGTCAGAGGCTTACACTTAACTCAAACTAATTAACCATTTTACTTCTACATTCTGAGAAAATTAAATCTCCCCTCGAAGGAGAAGTGTTGAAATTTTGGGGAGGAAATTTGCTTTTTCTCTCTGAAACAAATGGCTTAGTCCTCACATTAAAAGACGTGCACAGCACAAATTTACCTGTGAAATTACCTCTATAAAGAGGCAAATTATGTGGTCTGTAAGAAACAACACATTTCTGTACCAGAGCTTACAATTAACATTTGTGACACAGAGTAGTTCAAATCTAACCATTATGTTATTCAATAATTTTGGTAAGGAATGACTAAGGAGGATGGTAGTTGAAGAACAAGCACATCTTCCTTCTTCATGGAAATGTGAGAATTAGAATTCTCTTGGGGGTTTTCTTAACAGGAAACAAAAAGAAAATAAATCTGTATTTTCCTGCAAAAGGGGTCTCTACAATCCAAGGAAACTATCAATTTCTCAACTTTGAAAATTTCTGAAGTCGTTGTTATACGCCTGTAAATATGTGGACCAAATCCCGACAGAAGTCAATGCAGTTTTGGAGAAAGTGGTATCTACTTTGACTGGGGGCTGGAGCGTGCTTTTAATTAATTCTTTCCGCACAATTGCATTAAGGAACATCTACTAAACAATAAAATTAAGGAGATGAAGAAGACTGGAAAAGTTAAGCTTGCCTGTGTACTATTCTGCCACTACCACTGTACAAAACTCTCAGATTGTGGACTACGTTGTCCTCTCCAAACCTTCCAATAAGTACTGTCTTCCCATGACGACATTCATCTCATTTGATACGAGTGTTCCTACGCAACTGACAACTGGAGGAAGATAAGAATTCTAAACATTTACCACGTTTTTCAGTTTACAGCTTTTTGGTTGCACATATGAGAAAGCCAAGGACTTATCACCTTGTAAGACACACTACCAGAGTATTCTGCACAAAATACGATTTATCAATTGTTCATTTTATTTTTCTAATAGACCAGTGCAATCTTTAACCATATGGATTTACTTGATGTGTTCAGATATGGAATTTCAAAGCAAATGTCAGGCTTCCTTAGTCTCCTTCTAGCTTTCACATCTAAGAATACGTTTTACTCTACACATACCTGAACACCGTGAAGTGACAGACAATCTCTGTGGAATTAAAAGAGCAGGAAGGAAAGGCATTTCATTCACACTTAAAAATGTAACGCTATTTACACAAAAAGCAAAGGATATTGTTTTAACAATGACTGAATGGAGAGATGCTTTTAACTTCTGTATTCCTTATGAAAAGAATGCTATGGCCACTTAAAATAATTTTTTTTAGTTTGAAGAAATAACCTGTTCTCCAGGTGGACACAGGTAGTATCTCTATAGCGAGAAGAATCACATGTCTGGAGAACATATCCTAAAGATGAAATTACAGATACAGTGATAACCAGCAAACATGGAAATGACCTTCCACAAGTCTGCAGAACTCATGTAAGGAATTAATAGGTAACTCAGACAAGAAGCATTGCTTTTGGTACAATTGTCCTTGACCATTACTGAGCAAAGGAGGCCAAGCACAAACTATACAGGGTATTGCAGATACTTCTCCGTCAAAGGAAATCACGCCCACCCACAGAATTGTGCTTGGGAACCTCTGCTTTAACAACAGCCCATGTGACCATGGAGAACCTCAAAGCCAGAGAAGAAAGCAATGGAGAGAGCCTCTCCTGAGTTTGCAGGAAGGCTACCAATTGCTCAGAGATCTGAAATTTGTTGATCTCATTCATGGACCCCTACATTTCATGATCCCAGGGCAACACAATTTGGTATTTGTCCCATGAGCAACACTGAATTCAGCATTTTGTAGATTATCTCTGATTCCTGTCCTCTCCTCCCCCTGTACGTGTCACCTCTTGCTCTTCCACACTTGGGGATGATGGGGAAATCTTGTTTTGATTTTTGTTTTAAGCAGAGGGAGTTAACATGCATGCTCCATGGAAACAGACAGCTGGAAATCAGATGTAGAATACAATTTTTTAACAAGAAACCTGGGAAGACCTAGAAGCACAAGTTGCCCTAGCTATGCTGCCTGCAGAAGATCACAGTAGCAAGAGCTAGGGGAGGCAAGAAAATAAAGAGCTAAAGTTCTTCCACCTCTGATACACAAAAGGCAGAGAAGGAGGTCCTGTGACAGACTGCCTGGAAAAGATCGTGACTGCTGTTAAGTAAGAACTCAGACCACCCAGGGAATACAAAAAGAAAATACATTTTCAGAAATTATCCTGAAATAGAATAACCTTCCATGTGTTTAGATCAGCAAAAATCCGCACCTAAAAGACCGTTCTGTGTGGGGTTTAGAAGTTTAAAAAAAGGTAGTTTGACAAAACTAAAGCAAAGCAGTCCTTGTTGCAGAATGGTTTCACTGTGCTATGGGAACATAAGGATTGAGATTTGTGGTCACTTCCAACAAACATTTAATGATGTCTTCAGAGACCATCTTTTCACAGGCCTTTCATTATAATCTTCAGTCCAAAAAAAGATGTAAAAATGTTCTTAACTCCTCAAATTCTGAGTACTGCTAATGATAAATTAGGGGGTTTGGGGCATTTAGGGCAGGCAAGAGCCTTAGTTCTGCTGAAAGATGATGGGTCCAGAGAAAAGAGTGTTTCGTTTTGTTTTTTTCCATAAAATATAGCAATAAATGCAGAGACCCAACTTGTTCTTATGAAAGACTCATGAAGAGACTGATCAGCCATGTCAAATGTCCAAACACTATGTCCAATAACTTCCAGAGAAATTTTATTTATATCACTATGACCTTTAAAAGGAATAATCTGGACAGACCTGATTTTAGCATAGTCTTTAATATACCCTACAACCTTCATGTAAAGCTAAGCTCCCTGTCATACAGCTCACTATTAAAACGTGCTAACAAGTCAGGTGGAAATGTGATACCAGCTTATGAGACTGTACAGTCTCTGGGGCAATGAATGTGTCTTTTTTCTTATCCTGTAAATTACCTGGCATACTTTTGAGAGCCATAAACAAACGAGAAACTCTTACTCATACCAAAAGTGATCTTTCAAAGAGCTGTGGAGAAGACACTAATAAAATCTTACCTGGAAAATAATCAAGACTTTACTATAGCTGCTTGTGAAAATTAACAGATCCCTCTTTACACCAACACCACATGGAACAACCATTATAAGGAGGGTGAGAGCGGCACAGGAACTTATAATCATAGAATCATAGAACTGACTAGGTTTGAAGGGGCCTTGCAGATCATCTAGTCCAACCATCAACCTAACTCTTGACAAAAACCATCACTAAACCATATCTCTAAGCACTATGTCTACCCGTCTTTTAAACACCTCCAGGGATGGTGCCTCAACCACTTCCCTGGGCAGCCTGTTCCAATGCTTAACAACCCTTTCAGTGTGAAAATTTTTATGAATATCCAGTCTAAAACTCCCCTGGTGCAACTTGAGGCCGTTTCTTCTTGTCCTATCACCTTGTACTTGGGAGAAGAGACCAACCCCCACCTCTCTACACCCTCCTTTCAGGTAGTTGCAGACAGCAGTAAGGTCTCCCCTCAGACTCCTGCTCTCTAGGCCAAACAACCCCAGCTCCCTCAACCACTCCTCATAAGACTTGTGCACCAGACCCCTCACCAGCTCCGTTGCCCTTCTCTGGACCTGCTCCAGCACCTCAATGTCTTTTTTTGTGTTGAGGGGCCCAAACTGTAAACAGATCTTAACTGTTATGTACAGAAATGATTGTGTAAGAAAGGACTTTTCAGGTACCACCCCTCCAAATCCAGGGTCCATAGATGCAAATGAATGGCCAGGCCTGAGGAAGAGAAGAATGGCCACTAGCGGCAGTCAGGAGTTCATTGGTAAGGTTGCTGCTAAAAATCCATTCTTCTCCAAGGAATCACAAGCTTTATGTTTACTCAGTATGTTTTCGGCTTGTAAAGAAGTGGAAAGAAGGCAGGAACAAGGTGCACATTGGAACCTGCTTCTCTCAACAGAAGATCTCAGTTCAAACCCAGAGAAGCAAGATCTTAACTAGAGAGATGAAAAGATCTCCTTAGGACACCATGAAGAAAGAAAAACCCATTCTACAAGGAAGACTAAGTTTTGTCTCAGAGCATCCATGTAAATGATTTTTCACAATACTTAAATGCGCAGAGAAGTTTTCCTCCAGGAAAAGTAATAGGTACCTGGAAAAGAAACATGGGAGGCTTTTCTGCTTCAAATAAGCTGCTCCTACCAAAACACCTGCAATATCAATAGGCTAGGTGAGCGAGCACCAGTTTTCTTTTCAGAGTTACCTGAAAAGTAAAAAATTACTAATTCGAAATTACTTATGTTAAAACTTCGAGGCCAGAACCTACCTCCCTGATCCACCATGAAAGCACACGCACTTTCATGACATCCACCTCTCTTTTCAAGCCTAGAATATACTATATAAATGTACCTAATGAGTTCAGAACCTTGTTCACTCAGAAGAAAACATTTCCAATTGCAAACCTCAATAGAAATAAAAATAGAATCCCTTTTAGATAGTATGGAGGAGCTGCAAATACTTAACCTGAGGATGAGCATAGAAAATCTTGTTTTTAGAGCCAGAATAGGCCTTTGCTTTTCTATTTATTAGATTTTCAGTAAGACGAGCATTGTTAGTACTGCAAGCAGTTACAGCCTCCACCTTGAGAGTCACTTCATGTTCCTGCTGTCAGACATGAACGATTCTTCTCCTCTCAATAGCTCGATAAAAATCAGAAGTTGTATGAGTACAATCCGAACACAATGAAAGAGTACTTCCAAACACTTTCTCTGCAGAACAGGGATGCTACTATATAAAGAAACCTGTACACAGATACATATCAGAAATTTAAATAGCTACCTAAACCAAAAGAATTTGGTTTTACTGTTATTTTACACAAATAGTCAAGAACAGAGTTGAGTGGCACAGACTGATAGGCACACATGGCTTAAGACTCAGTTTGCTTGATTAGACAGAGATGATATCAGAGGAAACTCCATATGCACTCTTTTTTGGGATGGCACTATGGACAGAGTTGAAGAAGGCTCAGGCTAGTCTTCTCATCCAAGTATACTGAAGATGTACAAAGTCCAGCTGCAGACATTTAATTGTATTAAATGACAAGCAAAGCACATGCCGAAATCTTATGGTAAAGTAAATAATGAAATAAACCTCATCTCTCAAAAAAGCATTGTCCGAGAAGAAGGGACGGAGGAAATCAAATGGCATTTTTGCAACTGCAGTTAACATACAGTAAAACTTCAAGTAAACTTAAAAAAACTCAAATCTTCCTGTGTCTATTCCTTTTATGAGTCAACCTGTGTGTGTTCCAGACTGACTTGCAAATATGCTGACTGAGGCAGCAATATTTCACAAACCATTAAATCATCTGCAAGTGCTTTCCTCCTCCAAACGTTCTTAAACCTTTTCTCTTCACAAAAGCAAAGACAGACAAGATATTGGTTCAGCAATTCAGCCTACTTAGTGTTAAACATGACAAGTATGGTGTAACCAGATCACTCACAGCTTCAGCAAGAATGACTTTTCTTAGGTCAAGTAGAACACATACCTAATAAAAGATTCTGAACTGCTAGTATGAATTAATAAATAAGCCTTCTGTGCTTTTAGTACTTGACAATTACGATTTCCAGATATGACAGTACAGCTAAACTGCTCTATTACTTGACCTGCAATTTAACAGCAGGGTTTTGATTTACCAGACCCCTCAAACTGATGGAGAAGCCAGAATCTAGTGACCAGCTCTCTGACAGTCTTCACTGACAATGGAATTTTGACCCCTTTAGAGTTAATGGCAAAACACTATATGGGTCAGGATTTCACTTAATAAATGTTCATCTTCCTCTGTTGTGAAATATGCTTGGCTGTATTTTATAACAATTTGTCATGTTCTCTAACATAAGTGTACAATACACTCATGAAATATTAAATACATGTATGCACTTATGATGCAAACTGTCTTACTAAGCAAAAAGCATATGATGCTAAGGAACACCATGAGCCTTGCTAGATATTAGATGAGTTTATCTCAACTGTGACAAAAATAATGCAAAAGCTAGCTTTTTCCTGTCACCTAAAAGATTAAGGGAGAACGGGTTCTAGAAATACCTGGTGAATTAATTTCTAAAATAAACCAATTTATTTCTGAAATAAACATTCATCCTGTCTTAACACAGATTGATGTGCATACCATGATTTTATTTTTCCTTTATCAAACACAATTTTATACAGTAACTTTAACATTCAGACAATCACAAAATTGTATCACACACAGAACTCGTTTGAGTTCTCTATTGCACTCTGGTGAGACAGGGAGTCTTGCAGCAATATGCTGAACAGTTCTAAGTGTTTTGATGATGAATTTACGACCGAAGTCATCATTGTTAACTAAAAATAAGGCAAGATCACCGTTGGCTCACATACTGTAGGATGCCAAGCCATTATCAAATTATGGAAAATGGTTACTTAGTTGATTCATTTCTGTTTTCCAAATTTCTGTTTGTAAGACATTGGGCTATGGCAGTCTAATTTTACTGTTATTTGTAGAAATATTTTTCTGCAGTAACTAGACAGTATTTCTAACACACACTTGGAAAACACTCAAGGAAAGAGGTTTCAGAGTTGTACTTCAAGAGAGTTATACCCCCTCTTTAGATTACATCAATGGCCCAAAGGAACAATAAACTCGAAGTCGTCAACCTCCTAAGGATTTTGTCAGTAAAAATGACATCACCAGATGGAGAAGAGCCGATATAGTAGAAGGAACTCAAATTCCGTCCTAATTCTGGAATGCAGTTTCACATTTCTGGAGAGCTCCATTTACATTATGAGAATGGAGAAAATGGAATGAAACTGTTGCAAGTTTTGGACCTTAATTTCTAGAATATTTATTATTATTATTATTCCTTGCAGGGAAAACATTGTCAGACTCCCTGCTGTGTTTTGAATTAAGTCTCAAAGGCATCAAAATTGGCATAATACTTTTGCCCTTTATTCCTTCCATTCTCTTGGACCAAATGATTGTGCATTTAACTTGTTCTATGATGCTTAAGTGTTTATTACGCTGATGAGAAACAGCTACTTCAGGATACAAAAACACCTGAAGAACGAACAATCACACTGTAAGTCAGTATAGTCCTGACAGAAGCCAGGTATTCAATTCCACCTACTGAACAGCCTTTGCTTTAGCGACGACAGAGAACAGATACTTGGACAGGACATATCTGCGCTTCCATTTGCCCTGCGCCTTTGTGACCATCCTGATGCATCCATGCTGGGGGCGGGGACAGAAGGACATTCTTCATTCTGCGTTAACACATGGGTCAGCACTTTGATGTCAGTCCAGGAGTCTTCCATATGGTGCTGGGTAATCACAGTATTACGAAGTCCTAATTCTAAGGCATCCCCAGAAAACTGAGAGTTATATATGACAGACACCTGCATTTTTGAGCCACTGCAATCTAGAAATACTTCTCCATCATATTTATACATACAATTAATGGAAGTGTGGTAAAGACACACAAAACTTACATAGTCATGAAAGGCTTTTGCTTCACTTGAATGTTCACATGTTTCTCGTCTTTCTGGAGCTGCACAGTAGAGATCCCAAAACACACTGCGAGTTAAGAAGTTACAGAGATGGTGAGAAAATCATTGTAATACTTGTGTAGATTTCATGGTGTACGCACACACATAAGCATGTTCATATATAGAAACAGACATATCACTTCTTTGCCAAGGGATGAAAACACCTCTATGAAAGAATTTAGCTTTGTAGAACACCTATGAAGAATCAAGTCCTGCTATCCCATTCTCCAAGGCAAGCAGTACTGTATTCCTTCAATACCACTATAGTATAGACCAGAAGCTAGTCTAATAACACAAGGTTTAAGGGTATAAAGCATATTACAGAAGCTCTGCATTTAACCTCATCCCTCTGGCAACTGCTGCAATTAACTTCCAAAAAAGCATGGGAAGGGACAGATTTGTAATAACATAAAAAGGAAAGAAACTGGAGAGAAAACTGGGAGTTCTTCCAATGTCCAATACTGTGCTTTAAACAAAAGTTGCCGGAGAAACAGGTGTATGGACAAGAGTAGGAAATAGATGAGTATGTTCTTGGGTTATAAAGACTGAGAGGAAATTATGGTACTCCCATCGGTCTTCCTCCCCAGCCAACTTTAAATGAGAGTTATGCACAAACCAGTTCTGACACAAAGTTTCTGGAATTAAATTATGTGTTTGCTAGAACAATTAAAATTAGTTAAAGGTTTCGTAGTATTTCTTTATTGTTTTAGACTTAATCCTCTGTAACTTAGTCCGGCAACATAATAAGGAATTGTGAAGAATTTGAGCACTCTGCTGCAGATCAAAATTAAGGGTAATATAAACATCAGACATATAAGGAACACGTTCTCCTTGCCAGGTTTCCATCACACAGCTAAAAGCTATGAAAGAAAAGTCAATGAAGAATATGCCACCTTCCATGCAGCCGTACAAATCAGTCAAGTTTGAATGGGACCACATTAAAACTTGTAAATCCCTGTACTCCTGACAATTGGACATATTCTCCATATTTTGTGTTCTTTCGAACACAGGCATATTGGATATATTCAAATCATATGACAACTAATAAATAGCATGGCTAAATAGCAGTGACTATGAGCACTCTTTTCTCCTTGGGAATTCTACACACACGTGTGGTCTGCACACCACTATATATAAGCAAATGGTATCATGCATAAAAAGTTAGAAGTCAACCCTGTGTCTACCCATATTATGAACTGAGAGAAACTGCACAAATGTAGACACTGCACCACGAAGCCCATGCTAACGCACGCTGCTCCTCAAAAAGGCTGGTAGCTTGGCTTCAGCTAATTACTTTCATATGCTATTACCGTGACTAGAATGTGTACTGAACACCAACGAAGCTCCGTCTCTGCAGTCTCTGTATATACCGTTTTTTTCAAATGTAGCTATTTAGTATATGTAGAATCTGTTAAATGCACAATTTACTGGAAGGTGGTGCAGAAAGGAATGCAGGCTTCTTTCAAAGATGCTTTCTTGCCAATGCACTAGGCAGTATTTCTTTTCCTGTATCTAATATTTGTATCTTTTTCTACATCTAATTTTCTGTTCTTTCATTTCTTAACAAGAAAATGATTCTTGATCCTCACCTTCACATTCTCTTTACAACGTTCACCTGAATTTCTTTTCTTGCCTCCAGCTGATGGAACTAGCAATCAACACATTCTAAAAATCAGAGGGAAAGAAAATTGATACTTACCACCACCAGGAATGCAAGAATCCTGGGGGCTCCCCCAGTGTGATGTTTTTTTCCCATCTTATCTAAAACAAAACAATAAAAACTGAGGTGTACATTTTTGTGATCATTGTGTCTAAAAAGCATTACATAATTCACACAGATAGCAAAAAGAGAAAGAAGAAAAGATTCTGTAGTTATGAAAGGCTTTATCATCATCAATCTGGATGTCCATATTTCTTACTTTATTACACTTATTAATATAGCTGATACTTAAAATAAGCTTTTCTTATTCTAGGAAAGCATATTTTAGAATATCATTTTTAGATTCTGAATAGAATTTTATTAATGACGTATTTCGTATCACTCCACCACTGAGACGTGCATTATTTTAAGGTCAAAGATGCATGACCCCAAAAAAAAAAGAGTTAAAGAGTAACCTTAACATGATCTAGATTTTCCAATTTGCACAAAGGAAATCATAGAAGACACAGAACTAATGTTGCTGATTCAGCAGGTGGCAGTCTTCCCTCCACAGTCTTCCCTCCACATCCAAAGCAAGCCGGTGTTTTACAGTCCTTGAGGAGTGCTTTACTGCTGGAGGTAATGTGGCAAATAGGACCGCACCAGAGTTATAACCCAGTTTCCCTCTGCTCAGTGAAAATAGAAAGCTAGTTTGGCTTGGTTTGTCTGCACTGGCAACCTCTCCTGAACAGAGCTACTCTGGCTATGACTTCTCTCCCACCTAGGAAACACTGTTTGTTTTACACTGTTTTCAAAGGAAATGCCGTTTAAGAACTCTTACTCGTGGCTTCACGCTTTTTTTGCTGATCAGCGAACCATTAGACAACTTAACACACAGTGACAGTGTTCTGTACCTCTACTATACTTCCCAAATGTTGCATCTTAACTATGATCACACAAGCATTTTATTAATGCCATAGTCATTAGTTTGTCCTTAACTACAAAATTAAATAGTCTGGACTACAATAAAGCCTGTGTAACTACTGAAGGAGCGCTGTTGCAAATAACTGGAGGTCCTGCAGAAACCCACACAACACTGTGTAGAAGAATGTCTCATGTTAAAACTGGGGGAAGCTAGGGCATTGCATGCACTCCAAACTCCTCAGTTACAGCTACACGTAGCATTATTTCCTGTCCAATTTCGTTAAAAAAAATTGTTCCAACACAAACCATATTCTGCTCTAGAGACAGAAGTAATGGCAGACAAAAAGCAGATTATTTTAATGAAATGCTTAAACAGCCTTAATATGAAAGGTATCTAAAGATATCTATATATATAAAAGTACACAAAAGCTTACTAAAAAAGGTAGACACAGCATTCATAATGCAAGAGGCACTGGTAAAGCTAGCACTTTCCAAAACTTTGATTCTCAACTCCAACATCCAATTCTTAAGACATTAAATACATGCAAGTTCAGGCAACAGCTTGCAGAAGACTGTGTAGTTCATAAACCTAAAAATGTTCTTTGCACTCATATGAAGTAACCTAGAATAATTTTGATGTATTTTTTGAATACAACTGTTCAAAAATAATTTTGCTATTTAAAAATTATTTTAGAAGGTAACCTTGAGGCATTATCACTTCTGTTTGTAAAGTTGGCAAAATGAACCAACTGCATGGCGCTTAACCTCACCTCTACCACGTAACAGCAGTTAATACATAAAAAGCGTCTTTTAAAAAGCTCCTTCTTTAAGTGCTGGCAAATAAAAATATAAATAAAAGAGAAAAATATAAATAAAAGCCAAAGCTACTATGAAAGTATTACACACTCTTCAAATACACTCCTCTCAAGCACAATTGTTCCTCGCATGCACTGGGAATGGCTTGGAAGGACTTGTGTTAATCACCAGGAAGACACAGTACTTCTGCGACATTTCAAAAACAACATAATGAAGAGATGCAATGTACAAGCAAAACAAAACTGTTCTCGAAGTTGAAAAATCATTCAGCTAAGAGTAAAAATTATGTCTGTGTAGAAAGCCCTCTAAGCAGTATTCATGCTCTTCAAAGCAGGTCTTGGTGAGGAAATTACCCAATTAACAGGTCTTATGCTGGTCCTTTTTAATAGGACATGTAACATCTTGAGACATTTATTTAGAGAAGGAGCCCGAAGGGAATATGTAAGTTTGAGGCTTGTATGAAGGAGTTTTGTTTTGTTTTTCAAAAAACACATACTTCTGTCTCACATGGCAGATGTCCATCTCTCTGATTACAGAGGGTTAAAAAGATTTATAAAGAACTATTAATTTTAGAAAAATACCTCATTGCCAACTGTATCAATTAAGCTCATAACCAGCAACTGATTAACTGGGAAAAGCCTGCCTTCCTGGTCCAGCCAAGCTAATGGGAAGAATTATTCCTCCAAGGCTAGAACCTAACTTTAAGGACAGAAAATACATGAGATAAGGATCAGCTGTTCAAGGAAAACGCAGCAGCTGGGACACAAAAGGGAAAATTCTGGAGCAGAACACCTTCTTTTTTTTCAAAAGTGTGTGTACCCCATCTGAATATTCAACCCTCATGAGCAATGACATCGTTTAGATGCAAGCTAGTTGTGCCAGCCCCTTGCCACTTTGCCAATTGTATGATGAATTGGTATGAAGCACCTGTTGAATTACTTACACCCAGTACTTCATGCCATGTCTCCTGAAAGGAAGTAAATTTCCAGATCAAGCGACAAGACGTATAGCCAACAAACTGAAGAGGCCTCTGCTATCAAGAGAACCAGGAAAATGATAGATGTGCTTGCGATCCTATGTTTTAGAGATGAGGCAACAAAGCTTTGAAGGCTGTACTCACCAAGGACTACAGTTCACCTTTTAACCGAAAAATCAGCGGAGGACTTCTAGACCTTACTGACTCATAAAATCATAGAATCACAGAACAGCTCAGGTTGGAACGGACCTTGAAAGATCATCTGATACAGCCCTTTGTGGGAAAGGGAGCCTAGATGAGATTACCTAACACCCTGTCCAGTTGTGTCTTGAAAACCTCCAGTGATGGGGACTCTACCACATCCCTGAGGAGGTTGTTCCAGTGAATGACTGTTCTCACCATAAAAAAA
>VYZM01013923.1:0-29450 GCA_013398915.1 Dromas ardeola | reverse complement strand
GGAAAAAACCAAATCCAGAGGGGTTCTTTGCAGCCAAGCAATTTAAGCTTCCAGAACTTAGCATCAAGTCTTATGCTTCAATTAGCTGATGCGCCCCAGCACTGCACACCTATTAATATAGCTGAATGAGTCCACACCTCACCCCAGCTATGGCAACACAGTTCAAATCACTGATACCCTGGGGGATAACCATCAGTGGCACACCAAGCATAGCAAAGAAGTACTTAAAACTGTCAGCTTGTGATCAAAAGGAAAAAGATAGTGAAGATGTCTTAATGGACTCAAAGGTTTACAATTTAAAAATAGTGGTGAGCTCTATGCAGGAACTTTAAGCATGGAGGTAGTTTGGCTAAGGAGAGTTTCAGAAAACATCTTCCAAAATATGACCAGTGATAAGGTATTTTATCTAAACATCCTCTATAATAATATGGGTGGAAAAAAAAGCCAAAACGCTTCAAAATGTACTCAAAAATGTTTTACTAAATATAGACACTACTTTGCCTATTGCTCAGGTTCAAACTATTGCCTGAGTAGCACTTTTAATTTCTTCTCAGTGACTTTTTAAAGCATTCTGATCGAACTGCTTGAGAACACAGAAAAGCTGATTAAAAAGACTTACACAACTTTCACATGTTTTTCATTTCTCAGTTAATATGAATATTAATATTCAGCAAATATTTGTATTTAAGAGGCTGTTTACACACTATTTGAAATTTACTTGAGTTATTTATATAGTATTAAATAGATCTGATCTCAAGCCACAAAGCTACACACTCACACATTGGAATGGTCACGCTCCTATTCCATGCTTCTTTTATTACCTTCATCATCCTTTCTTCATCTTCTCTGTTTGTTACCAGGAAAAAATAAATTAATCTTAAATTACTCTGGAAACTTCTAAGAACCGATTCCAATGTAAGAAGCAGTAGTCTGCTCAGCATAGAGAGTTACAAATCGCAGACAGCAAGGGATGTGCCGTGACGAACCTTATCCTAAAAAAGACTCACACCTGCAGAAGCAAGGGAAAAGACACTTTCTTTTTTTATGACTGTGTCTTCTTCAGTCTACCAGCATTCTCTCTACTAAATTGTGATTAAATGTTAGTACTACCAGGGATGGGAAAGGCTGGGGGACAGGGAAGCTTTATGACTCCTCCAAAGATATTGTACAAAGCTAGCGAGATTCTTTTACTCTTTCTACCAAACTACATACTTCTTGTTACTAGCTCACATAAATAAATCAATTTATGCTTCCCTGTTTCATGTTTTATACACAGAAAGTCTGAACGCAACGCAACAGAATTTTTCAGGCACAACCACTTCAGTTTAACAATGCATAATGATCAAATTATTATGAAACTATAGTTTTGTTACACAACATTTTTAATTGATAAATTAAGATTATGATTCAAACTATACTCTCTTTCAGCATGTACATGCTTTTTTCAAATAAATGTTAATTCAAGTTTCTGAAGTGCAAAAACTGTGAGCAAAGAAAATTGTATTAAACTTGCAATGAATAGCATTAAAGAGAAAAGAAAGACAACACTTGTGATTCATTACTGAACTCTCCTGTTTCCATATTAACTGTTCCCTTGACATTAAAAAAATAAAAAATTCAGTTCTCACTAAAAAGGGTAGGCTTACAAATCACTATATTTTCATGGTAGAATGACAGTCAAATCATGGTTGAAACACAGACTGTAAAAATCTTTATTGTTTAGAGAAGTAACCACAAGTCACACGAGAGCGTGGCTAATAACAAAACTGCCCCTTTTCCACCCTTAGATTTGAGTAAGATTCAGCAACACATGGAAGAAACCAACCCCCGCACAAAGCGATCTCCCACACGACATACATAAATAGTCCACCATATTTTCGGTTTGTTATCCTGCATCCTATATAAACCACAAATACTTGAGATTGAACACAGGTGTCTGACACAAAAGATGTCCACTCTGAAATCTCGGCCCAGTTTATCTCTGGAGTGAGTTAGCTGTATGACACCTCAGTTTTCCTCCAGTGGCATAACATACATTTGGGCAAAACAGAATGCACTGGAAAAGACTTATCTGCAGGGGTTGGGGAACCTCCATCATTGCAGGTTTTCAAGACCAGCTACATAAAGCCATGGCTGACCTGATCTACCATTCATGATGGACACACTTCAGGGAAAGCTTCTGGACTACATAACCTCCAGGGACTCCCTCTAACCAACACTGCTATCATTTTATAAACTGTTGCCAAAGAACACATTTGCACCATCTTCCCTCTTACCTTCATCACATACAGCTTGTTCAGTATCCTGCTCCTCCACACCACAAACAATCATTCAGAGTTGAGTCCTACCTTCATACACCCCTTCCATCGTACATGAAGTTTCTCTACAGAGCTGTTCCAACAACAAGAGAAGTCACCTTAAGAAGAGAGGAGTCAACTGTGGGACTACAACAGAGAAGAGGCTCAAACATCCTCTTCCACTGAACAGTTGCTGGAAACCTCATCTCAAACACACATTGGAAAAAAGTCTCCTAAAAGGCTAAGTGCTGAATATCCTGTCTTCAGACCTGTCTCACACTTAGCAGAAACAGACTAAAACAGAGAAAAGGATGGACAACACCTGAAATTAACGAAAACAATTAGTTACCATTTCAATGGTGCCCGGCAACAGGACAAGAGGTAATGGGCACAAACTTGAATATAGGAAGTTCCACCTAAACACGAGGAGGAACTTCTTTACTTTGAGGGTGGCAGAGCACTGGCACAGGCTGCCCAGAGAGGTGGTGGAGTCTCCATCTCTGGAGACATTCAAAACCCGCCTGGACGTGTTCCTGTGCAACCTGCTCTAAGGTGGCCCTGCTCTGGCGGGGGGGTTGGACTAGATGATCTCCAGAGGTCCCTTCCAACCCTATGATTCTATGATTCTATGAAAGAAAAAAAAGGTTGGGAGGGGGCACTGCAAACAGCCACCTCTCCCAAGACAAGAAGAAAAAGCTTCATGATATCTCTATCATATTAATTTAGTATGATATGAAATGTATCTGCAAAAGTTTCCTTCCTTGACAGAAAAGTTAGAAACAGATCTAACAAGAAAGAACACACATATACACAAATCTGCGTTAAAAGCAAGATCTGCATTTGCATCAGCAGCTGGGTGCATTAAAAACAAAAATAAACAAAACATAACTGCCTGTCTAAATACAGAAATTAATTTTCGTTACGAATACCATTTTTTACTCTCAACCTGATCCAGAATGAGATTTGACTCTAAATCTTGTACTCAAGTTATAATTCCCTACTTTATCTTCCAAATTACAGATGCTCGACTTGGTCCTATGTCTATTTAGAAAACATATTAATTAGTTTTTAAAATTTCCTTTTATTGGTACGTTACAAGAAGATGGCTTGTCAGCACACCACCAGGCATTCACAGCTCTGCATTTCACTGTCATCTCAAAAAGCCTACCCTGCTTGATTCCCTCCTCAGAAGGGTTTTACTAGAGGGCTGGAGTCAAGTCCTGGGATTATATTTAGTATTAAATATAAAGTATTTATAAATTTGTATTAAGTAAATTAAATGTTTAATATACATTTTAACAAAGGCTCGTTTGTTATGGATTTTAGCATAGCAGTTAGACAAAACACTGTCTTTAACACCTTCTACTGGCACACTTACTGCCATATATAATACACACTCTTTATGCCTGTAACCTATTTAATAACAGACATTAATTATTTATTAGCCCTCTATAAACAATTTATAAATATACCCTTACTATAAAGCATGACTGGACTGGCCTTTGGTTCCGCAACAAAAGTCTGCAGTATTTTAACGGTTGCATTAAGAAGTAAACCCCAACTTATAAAGAACTTAATAATGATACACATTTTGTCATATAAAAATACAACCAAATACCACAGCCTATCATTTATCTCAGAATTCAGTAATATCCAGTGGATTTCCCAAAAATTTATGTCAGCTGGTTACTATGTCACTGTAAGCAAAACTAGAATCATGTTTAGGTACAATAAAAGAAGCATTTTATCCCTCTGTCATGCAACTATTGGATAAATCTAGTTTTTCACCTTGAGCAGCTAACTACCCAGTTTTGTGAGCAAAGAAGTTGCTACCCAGGTGGGCTGCCTTGGTACCCCATCACCAACAAACCAAAGGCAAATTTTAACACCAAATTCCTGGCAGCAGCTTGTCCATATGCTAAATTCTTCTGAAAATCCCACTCCCCGGCCCTGCAATCTGCACGTGCTATTTCAGGTAGGCAGCTAAGATGCCAGGTTGGTACCCATGTTAATATTAAACTCACATACATCTTCATTGCCCCAACACTGGGCTATGACCAGCTTTTGTTTTCCTCCACACTGTTCAAGAAGTCTTTCCTGCTTCTCTGGGTAAGCTGCCGTTGACACAAATAATCTCCAGAGCCAGCAGCTCGGTGGCAGGGTGCTCCCATGCAGATAACGCTGGATGCAGAAAAGCCAGCACAACAACTGTCCTCCTTCTCCGATCACATACAGGTTGGAAGGCCTCAGAAGTACTCTTTTTAATGAGATCATCTCAGCCAAGGCTGCCTAGGTTCTCTTACTTGCTCAACAAGGAATGAAAGTTTTAGGAAAACTGTGCATTTTGCCACTCCAGGTTTTAAACACAGACTTCGGAAATAGTACTGTATGTTAACTGAGAGTAGCTGACATTTTACACATCTTTAGTATTAAAATCAGTCATTAGTTTTAGTATGTTTAAGGCACTCTGTGACTCCTCCTGTCACTGCACTGACTTGCTTTTACTGTAAATGTTATTCTTCTCACATGGGAACAGCATCTGATTTAAAGGAAGTATTTACAGCATAGCAAAATGGAGGAAAAGTTCCTTAATGGCAAGACACAAGGAACACCACTTTCCTAAATTTTCAAGCCCACTGTTTGCTCCTCCCTTCCCTCGGATTTTTCTCCAACTCAGTAAGTGAGTAATTAATGAACAACAGCTTTGCAACAGTGCTTAAACTTGTGGCATTTTTTTGATGAAACTCAGAATTTTCCTTACAGAAGACATCCTTTCTGAACAACACTAGGAGATCTAATGTGACCTAAGCCAATTGGTGGAACATCAAACTTAAATATCTGTGGTGCGACCCGTATCCCTTGTGTTGCCCATCTTTGAAAGCATGTTCTGTTGGAGAACAACACCAACTGCGAGTAAGGCCATGTGAAAAAAAAACAACAAAACAACCCAGATATCAGGAAGAACACAGCATGGCCTCTTAACTCCTTGTTCCCAGCAGTGGAAAACTAATTCATGCAGCTCAAAATTACTCATCTATTTTACATCAATTAGAAAATATAAGACACAGTCAAGGCCTCTCTTTGTACATGTCAAAAATGCCCATCTTAAATAATAAAATGTCCTTTTCAGACCTAAATTATGCCTTCTATGTGCCATCTCACTTAACACAAAAGCACAAACAGAAAAAAACCCGAGCCCTTGCCCACATGAAGTTCACAGGAAAGTTGAAAAAGGAATACCTACATAATTTGAATGAAAGAGAAAAGTAGTCTAAAGTTCATAAATTAAAAGTCTAAAGTTCATAAATTAAGAGAGACTAATCATTGCTTTCCTAAGATGTGTGAGGTAAATGGAAAACAGAGCAAACATCAGAGCCAATAACCATGTACATTCAGGCAAAAGAAAACCTAAGGAAAGTAGAGACACTGAGGAATAACCACAGGATGACACACAACGTTATGCAGAATTTAAGATTCTTGTGCCAAGACAACATAAGATGGACATGGATGGAAGTACCAGGTGGGAGTCTGCAGAGCAGATACGGTTGTTACTATTGAGGGGTATTAGTTGCTTAGCTTCAGTAAGTTTTCATTAGAATAAATTACTTAGGGTTATAATATGGTGTGATCCATGCTGTTTGCTTAGCTTTACTGAGCATGAGTGGCTAGATTTGCTGAAGCCTTTAGGTCGCAATACAGTTAATTTTCTTAGTAATTTTCCTAGAAGCTGGTACTGCGCTGTGTTTAGTCTTTTAGTATGAGGAAAATGTTGGTAACACACTGATGTTTTGGTAGTGCTTTTCCCTAGGTCCGGGACTTTTCAGATCCCCACGCCCTCCAGCGAGCGCAGGGGCACAAGCATAAACCAGCAGATAAGGGGGTGACAACCCTCAGCAGAGACAGCAAATTGGCAAGATAGGAGCAGCCAAAGGCTGGCCTGGACACAGAGTGAGAATTCAAGAAGGTGTTAGGATACCCCAGACCAAAAATCACCATTGGACTAAAAGATGCGTGAACAGCATGTGAGAGGCAGATGTATAGATTGTAAAGTGTAATTGCCCAGGGGTTTCATGGCAACACGGCAACCTGAGAATGCTGGGGTGGCAATGAACTTCAACATCCACTAACATCATCTCCTCCTCCGAGGCAAATTAAGTGCTAATAAAGTGCTAATAGAACAGGTATGCAGAGCACACAGGCATATTCATAGACCATCATACCTGCACGGGTGATGTAATCCTTCTATTGCTTGGTCAACAAGCCAATTCCATGTGGAATTCGGAGTCACTAAAAACGCCTTTAGCACCCTTCAGTGTGATGAATACAACTTTTCAGTACTCGCTTATGCAGCTATCCAGTCCTTTGAAGACGGGCCCCTGGAGGAAGGCAGCACTGACTAGCTTTGAAGATGTCCTTAAACTATAAAACAACAATCATAGGTGGGAAAAAAGATGAATGTGTGGGAATAATAACTGAACAACCAAACCTGAGATAAAGATCTGCCAAGTCCAATGTGAAACTCAAGAAAACCCCAGCAAGATCAGCATAGTTAAAAGCTGCTTAATATTTTGTAATGTTCCCTTCCCAGTGCTTCTGACCTAAATAATGTCCTTGCTTTCTGGAAGATGGCTACTCAATGGTTCTTCATTGCTTCCTCTCTCCAAGAGAGCTCAAGCCTTGCTGTGATGATCACGGTAAAAGGTAAAGGGACTGCAACCTAAAACCCATGGACTCAGCTGTCTTCCACCCCAAAGGAAATGACAGAGGCCCAAGACCTAAAATGATATGCCCTTGAAAAAAACAGTGTAAGGGACAACAAGAGGCAGGTAAGCCTGTAATTGCATCAAACAAGAAACTGCAACAGATGGAGAGACGCACTTGGAAACACGTTAATCTCTACAATGTTTTCTGTCAGACTATGCAGCCCCTCCTCATCCCTAGAAATGCAGAAAAGGTAAAAAAAAAAAAAAAAAAAAAAAAAGGAGTCATCGGAGAAATTTAAGTCTTGCTAGGATGGCCCCATGGAGCCTACCTTTATAAAATGTTTCTAATGGGAATCCTGCAATTTCCCTAACTCTCTCTGCAGATGCAATAGCCACAGAACAGAAAGATAATTCTTAATAGAAGATTTTTTCCCAAAGTAGCTTGCTACTGACATCAGCCATTAGACTGGATTTAAGCCCCATGGGAGCACTGGGATTTGATGGTGAGTGAAGTCTGACTGGGCCTTGCACCTTCTACTTCTGAGCATTTATATTCTACTAGACCTTTTACCAAGGCCTCCTTGCAATCACAAAAGCCGTTTTTACCAACCAGATCGGTTATGGCCAAGAAAGGAAAAAAGGGATCTCCTCACAAAGCCTGTATGACACAACCCCCATCTCCATATGCAGATGGTAAAAACCTACTGGTGCAGAGAATGATAATCCTGGCTGTTATCACCAGCATCACACATTTCTTCTACTGAAAGGGGGGTACAATTTGTCCCACGCTAGCTAACCAGTGCATGGTACAGCCCAGCTGCTCCCCCAGAGGTATGAGGGACCAGTTCAGCTCCATGGAAAACAAACCCTAAAGATAAGCAATTCCTACCTCTATTTCTAAAGATCAGTCCCAGGACAGCATACTGTCTGTGGCTTGGGTGAGGGCTGCTCGCAGTATAACACATAGCATACAGCCAGCTCACTTCCAGACTGCATCCCCCAAATTCAAGCAGTCATGCTGCAGTCATCCTTACATCCTGCCCAAGTTCAAGGTATCGAGACCACGTTTCCCCAGAAGAGAAGAAAGGGAACTCACAGGCCAGCCTCATCTCCCTGACAGATCTGCTGGGGACATCAGGGATAAGCAGCTTCAGGAGTGCTGGGTGTGAAGCATCTTTGTTTGCAGAAAGGGGATTTCTGTGTTCTGCATTCGCACAAAGCACACTCAAGACCTTCTGGTATCTTTGCTGGATTTTGCTCTCCTTCTTACCATTTATGTACGCCTGTGCCAGAGGAGCTGTTCCTCATGTCCATAAAGCTTTCTCCTCCACCGCTGCAGGTGGCTTTGTCTTTGCACACTGGCAGTCCTGGGCTTTGTCCCCAGTCCTGTGTTTGCTTACGCCCTGTTACAGCTTCAAGACAAGCTGGATGTTTTCTTATGACTACTTGAGAATGTGGTTTTGGTCAGCAAAACGGCTGCAAGTATTCCTCAGGAAACCAAACCTTATATTTAATTTGTTTAATTTTCAACACAATACTTAAAAATCTAAGTATGCAAAAAAAATAATTGTCATCTCTTCGTTTCATTGGGAGGACCACTTATTGAAACAGAGAAAACTGTTTTCTCAGTACCTCTCTCTGTTTTAGTAATGTCTACCTATTGACTTTAAGAAAAACAAGCCATTGCTTCTTCGTGAAAATCTCACATCAAATTCAAAAGGCGGGCAATACTTGCTACTCTTTTATGACTTTGATCACACCTCTACAGTAACAATTTCATTAAACCACTCAAATAGAGTATTTTCATTTTTTCTTGAAGCAAAATACAAGAGGTAACAACGATTTATTTTTATATTTGTTCTTAGACAACATTACTGAAATAATTAAAAGGGAATGCAAGAGTAAAGGCTATCTAGAAGCCGAAATTTCTCACCATTCATCTCAGATCAGAATGATCTTTCCTGTTGTTTGCTAACTTAAGGTTTCTTTTTCACTCAAAAGTCTATAAAAGTACTTTATCTAAAACAGTAGAAAAAGTAAGATAGTATGTTACCACTTCTCATTTCAAGATGTGTCAAGTCTTCCCCCAAAAAATGTTTCTCGTGTTTTGTCTTCAAAGTGTTTATGTGATTCTTGTTCCAGAAAGTTAGTAATCTCTGTTAGAGACTTAATATATCTACATTGTTTAATTTTGCTGTGTTTAATACATGATGTATCAAATGCCAAGATGACCTGTAAAACTTGTAACAGTTGTATCACCTTCTCAACTCAAGCTCACACACCACCAAAAAAAAAAACCCACAACAAAAAACCAAAAACACACAAACCAAAACCAACCAAACAAAAATAATTCATGTAATTGAAATCCAAAACACTACTTTAAGAGTTCAATCTCAAGCATTCAGTACACTATCCTAACAGATAAGAGGTTCCCCTAATGCTTCTATTCCAAGTATTTGTGTGTTAATTCTAAAAACAACTTTGCAGAGACAACTGGCAGCTCTTTAGGATATTGCTTTTCTCCTTCACAAGCATTCTCTCACATTTGCAGATAAGAAAGGAAGATTAGCCCCTTAAGGTGCTTTTTACACTTTGGTCAAGGTGAACAATGCACAGAAACTTTTCTATGGCTAGGTGCAAACTTTACAACATCAGAACTAAATTTCAAGCCCAGTAAACTGAAACTGAAATTAACAAAAACCACTCCACTTTTACAAAGCACTCCACCTCTCCAAATTTCAGTTCAGCTTCACCTGCCTGGTACCACGATGGTTGATTATCTCCCATTTATTCTACATGGGCTAATGGGTTAGGCTGATGGTTGCAGGTGACTGTACATTTTACAGAAATACAAACACACTCACACAGAGACAAAACTTAATCTATTTATCTATTTAAAGTCTCTGCTGTTTTTCCTAGTGGCCAAGTTGCTATAGAGCTGTGCTGTGTTGTGCAGGAAAGCACAGCTTCATTCCTGCTCTAGTTATTTCACTCCCCAGGGCTCCCATGAATACAACAAATGAAATCACATGGACAGTGATCTTGTCAGATCTCATAAGCAAAGCAAATGTTGTCTGGTCATTATTAGAATAAGAGATTTCAAATATAAGCCTGAAACAAAGACTATGAAACTTTTTGTACACTGAGTTGAAATCACTCAGTGCAGCTTCTCTGTACCATCTTCCTTTCCTCCAACTATTTTACTGTATTGTTTTTCATGTTCAAGAAGGACCACTGGAAAAACTAGTTGTACAAATAGCAAGAAAAGAAAAAAAAAAAGAGTTGGCTGCTCAGTTTATTTAGCGTCTCTGCAACTCACATAGTAGTTTAAAAGAAGTTGCACAGGAAATGCAGTCAGTGAAATAAAAAAACCCCTTATTAGGACTGGATTTGCAAAGAAAAAAAGTCAAGAAATTCCCAACCAAGATGCTAACAGTATAATTATATTAGCTTGTTACAAAACAATTAAAAGTAATGAAATTTTGACTGTTCTCACTAAGCGTTAAGAAGCTTAAGATTAGTGTTTAGTTAATCTGGCAGTCCCACTGAGAAGCTGCAACACAGACCAGACAACATACTTGAGGTGGTAGTGCTGCTCCACAGCTTCTCAGCAGCATCAGTCAACTTGGAGTACAGAGGCTGACAGCGCAAAACAACAGCATCTTACCTAAAATTACATTTTGAAAGGCATACAGAAAGGCACAAAAAGCAGTTGATATCTAGGGGTACAACACAGAACCTCTGTCTTTAAAATGTGCACAATTTACAGCTTGAGAATGGCAAATCTCCAAAAAGGTTACACTTACAAAAAAAAAAAAAATCTCCATAGTGTTTAATAAGTACAGACACAAACATTTTTTGAAGTGCTTTGAGAAAAAAAACACTTGGTGCACATGTACTAAATTGGATCCTCAAACAGAGATTTATGTCTAAGTAGGGAGTGGTGACTGCCCAATCTCAGGGCGGAGCAGAGGAGTTGGGATTAAACAAATATATTAAAAAAACCCCACAGAACACTACTATTTTAGGTGCCAGATTTAAGGCTTTCCAAATGACTACTGGAAGGTTCAAGGTCCCTAAAGGAATAGTTGGGTGGTGAAGAGCTGCTGTAACGGGCTGCATACAGCTGCTGTAGACTTGCCAATACATACTTGTATCCAGCTGGTCCCAATTAATAGGATATATCCTGGTGGTTGTTGGCAGCCTTCAAGCGGCTCTAACTTATGCCACAGACCAGACCAGCAACCGGAGGACTCAAGACAAAGACTCTGCATAGATGGCACAAAGTCATCTCCCCGCTATGCAGAATTGTATCAGGTAACTAAGTGGACAGGAGCAGAGCAATGTAATGTATCGCCATATATAAATAAACATCTTGGAGGGGATAATGAGAAGAAGGTAGTATGGGCAATTTATACCCACCCACAAATGCCATTTAATTCTCATTTTAAACTGAGCATGATTTCCACCATCTGCGCCCCTCACCCGCACCTTCCCAGTCCTACAGAGACACCTCTGGGGTATTTGCCAGAATCACTGAAGTACATCTATGTGTAACCATGAACAGTAACAACAATGTTCTCCAAGAAATTTGAAGGAATCATTTGCCTAAAGAAGGTATTAGGCCAGTGACCTAAACAGTATTACTATTCAGACAGATTATTGTTTTCAATACACAGAAAGAGCTCTGCCAAAGCAACAAGCTAGCTTTTCACTTTAGTCTGAAACTTTGTTAGGAAAATGGAAAAAGAACTGATGATAGATAGTAGGATCTGTGAAATTGTGGTTAAACAGGTTGAAGTGGTACTTAAAGGCAAAAGGTCAATATGAAGCATTTTTCATGTTTTCTTTCAAAGTAACATTCATGTAAATTTCATGGAAGGGTAAGGTTATTCAGAAACTTTAAAGTGCTGTGTATACAAGATGCGCCAGCAAATTCAATAATTGGAATTTTAAAGAACTTTCATCAGACCTTACGCCAGGCAATCAATAAAACAGTAACATTAGTAATAAGACAGGATTTTGCGGCTTAAAAGATACGTGGAAAAAAGAGGAACAAAGAGAATCTCAGAGAGTTTGTATTTCGTAGTGCAAGTTCCCATTTTACAATTCTCTGCTCTTTTTAGCTTATTTACTTTTGAGTGTTTCTAAGCAGAATATCAATTACATACACTTTTTAATACTAAACACCACCTCTCAAATAAGGAGGAATATTCAGTGAGAACATAGTGCCACAGCAGCATTAGTCAGAGAATGGAGTAATGAGGCCGATTCAAATACTTCAGACCAGGACTCAAACTTCCCCCCAATTCCGAAGTGTACAGATTCCTGGGAATAAGTGCAGGCAATCTGGCAAGCATGCTCGTGAATATATTAACTGACAAGAACCATTCCTCCCCCCTTCCCCTCCCCCCAGTTAATATATATTGGGGGGAAACGTGTAAAGAGGCTCAAATAGCTAAATATCTCAGGCTAAAAATATCAAGAACTCCCTCAGCTGGAAGTTGTTAGCAGAGCTCTGATAAAAATAAGGAACCAGGACAGCATAAATTCTTTCCCTTCCCTGCAGAAAATAAGCTACATTTGGGAGGAAAGTATTCGAAACATAATAAAAGAGGTGACTCACCCCTATCAACACGCAGTACACACTGGAAGGAGGGGTGGGGCAGGAGAACAGGGATGCAAACCCAAGGGTGAAGTCCTGGTGGGAGGTGAACAGCCATTCCCCGCTCCCTGCACCACCAAAACACGCAGGTCCTGCCCCTGGCGTCAATCTGAAACGGTTACCACAACAGTTTTGTAACATGCACAGTACTCCTGCCCTGAAGGATGACCTGTGGCACTTGAAGGTCTTCAGAGAAAGGTAAATGACCAAACCCAGTAAACGACTGCTCCTGCAGCCTTCTGCGGAGGTTAACTCTTCCCCACAAGTGAGATGCTCCTCTACAAGGCTGCTAACACCTAGAGCAGGAACTGAATGGCTAATAGATATTTTGGATTTATCTCCTAGCCAACAGGATTTCCAGACCTGGGCTGTATTCTTTATTTCTTATTTATTTTTCAAACTTAAGGTGACGTAGTCAAATGAGCAAACCCAGAGCTAGATAAGCCAACTTTGTTTTGGTTTGCAGGTAGACACATGCACATCACTCAGCTGTTTCATTTTTGTGAGCAGGCAGGGTATTGAAAAGTAAGCAGAATCCACCTATATTTAACAGCCTTCCTCACTCAGAAGAGTAAAGAAGGCCAGCAGAACAGGCTCACATCAACTATAGGAGAAACACAGCAACCGCTATGTTTTAGGACAACTAAACCAGCAAATAATCTACAATTGTACCACATTGCTTCATTTTGGATGGAAAATTCTTAAAATTCTGGAGGAACCGCATAAAGAGAAACGATCTTGCTAAAGCGTATCACACAGTCTTAGCATTTTGTAATCTCATAATTGAACTTTGTACATCGTGTTGGGTCATACTACACTAGAGACACTCAAAAGGGTTTGGATTTTTTTAGAACGATCTCAAGCACCTGCTTCCATGCAGCATCCAACAGAAGGGTAGGATGCTTCTGTACACTAATGTCTCCACTTGCTTGGAGAAATAGAAATTCAGAAAATTTCGAAAGAGAATACGGGTACAAGTCTGCTGACCTCGAGCAGATGCTGTAGTTGAACATCACTTACATGAATGCCCAAGAGATAGCTGAAATTTACTTCATTTTACGAACTGTGTGACATTAAAAGAAAAAAATAAAATAAAGGATAATTCTGCCACCAGGAAATACTCATATTCCAACCACTCCAGGCTTGGACTTTAAATACCAAATACAGAATATTATGAGGCAGACCATCTGCGGGCTGGAAAATGACAATTTACTGAATTTGAAACTTTGAATGTAAAGGAAAAAAAAATCTTGGCTACTATGTAAGGACACCTCAACATCTTCACTGACTGAATGTCACAGCATAACTCACGGATTAAATCATGTCACTGAATGTTATGATCTTTTCTACCAATTTATAGAACTAATTTCTCCCCCGTACATGTTGGATGAAAAAACACGCAGAGAGGTGCTGGGAAGCTTCCCAGGCTAAACAGTGGGTTGAAGGATCAGGAGATGGGAAGCCTGGTCCAAGGATCATCTCTGAGTAGCCAGGTATATAATGTATTAGTGTAGAACACACAGTGGTTTTTTCTTACAGTCCTTACAGCCACCAGGCTGTGGAGCAAACAGGGTTCAAACACAACCTTGATACTTAAGATGGTTTATGTATTATTTCAAAAAGTGGAACATCTGGCCTGTCTTCTTTGAATGTTTGTGTTTAGTTAAAATATCCGCTACTAGCTTAAAAGCACAGGTCCCACTCCATTCACGTTACCCAGTCCCATGTATCCAAAGCACAAGTTCTCTACCTATTTGACATTACTTCTACCACACTCCGTATGCTACATCGTATAATACACCTTTCACAAACAACTGTAGTAAAAAGTTAATTGTCAACATGCAAACATGTTTTTGCAATGCACATGCTAAGGAATGAGCTAGGAGAGGGGACCATCAGGTGAGAAAACAGATCCTGGTTTTCATCTTGCTTTCATAATTTCCCCAAACAAAGGAACTGGACTGTGAAGTTCTCCCACCAGCAGAAGGTGCTGCTCTGGACTCGACGCACAGTACTGTTTAAGGTATGATGGTCTAAGGACACTGTAAGGCCAAATCCGTAAGTACTATCATTCACTAGACCAAAACAATAAAGCTGTGGATAAAAAGAAGAGACCAAAACAAAAAAGGGCAAACAAAAAAGGATAAACCTTTGGGGCACAAAAGCTTCTTCAGGTCACTTGGGCTGCCAAAAGGGAAGAAAATTGTGTCAATTGCCAGGGGTCTATGTAGGGAGGCATACTGATGGAAGCTTTTCAGAGGAATCAGAAGCTTGTTTACCAGATAAGCATTAGGGGAGTTATACATTCCTAGGCAGAATAAATGGTTACATATATAGGCAGCTTTTGTCGTTTTCAGATGCTTTCATTCACATTGATTGAAACAAATACTTTGCTTTAAGAAGTTTAGTTGTTGGGTATACCTGTTATTGCTCCAAAAGAGAAGTAAATCACAGGTGTCGAATATAAACTAAGCCTTGGTGAGGTAACTGCAGTTATTACACAACAGACCATATACAGCCCATAGTAGGACACAGTAAATTTCATGGTTCCATACCAAGAGACATGACAAGACTACAAGGGTGACACTGAGCAAACTCAGAAGAGGATCAAGAGTGCAGTTAGCCTATTAACTCTGAAAATGTCTCCTCTAATTTTATTCCATATTTGAATCAAAATGGCTTGTTGCTTGCTATTGTTTGTTTGGTTGGGTTTTTTTAATCAACTGCTTCTGTGATTCTATACATGCAGGTGATGTCCAGTTGCCTGTTCTAAGGACAAAGATATTAACCCTGCCTTCCAAGCTTAAATATACACATAGATGTACGCATGCGTACACACACAAATACACACATAAAATATGCAAAACTCGTACATTTAATTTCAGACCGGGAGAATGCAATGGTCAGTTACGTTAATTCTGAAAATATGCTATTAGACTGGAAAAGCAGAAATTCCAAGAGAGTCACAGGCATGCTAAAAGTAACTATCACAGAACTGGCTTTAAATTCAGCTGAAATCCATAACTTCACAAAGGCAAAATGAATATGAAAAAAGAAAGATCGATTCTGATGCTGCAGAATACACAGGAACTACACTGCCAAATTACTTCATTGGTCTTTTTAATTTAGTTTCTTGTTTCCCTTTACAGCCCTGTTGGAATGCGTCAAAATGTGGTGTTAGAAAGCCTGAAGCATATAGGACACTGTCATAGGTTAGGTCTCCCTCCATTTTCCTCAATTAGTTTTCCACTTGTATCCTGAATTACTGAGAATTTCCAATGTTTGTGCTGAACAAAAGAGCATGCTTACTTAAGTACACAAACAACCCTTTGTAGAAGCAAAGTTCTTCTCTGTAGCAATACGCTATATACCAGAGAGCTCCCTCTAATTATGTTTTGTCTACTGAACGTATACACTGCGCAAAAAGAAATTAAACAGAAACTAATACCAAAACACTTCCATAAACTTTACATGTTTCCTCTTGGCTGCATTTTATCATTCCTACTCTTGCAATAGCAGAAAGTCCCTTTTGCACTACCTTCTCTTTTGCTTTGCCCACACTCTTTTAACAAACACTCCCGGATTTGTTCCAAAGCCTGTGACCGTGCCAGAGGACACCCAGCCACAGGACTTGCGCATTTCAAGCACTTTAGCCATGAAAATGAAGATTGCTACAAGCGCACCTCCATAATTAGTGGGTAACCGTGAACCAACCCTATGTATGCAAAGCTGGCTGCTCCAACAGAGTAGGAAACAAAGACGTTTAGCTTCGAGTGACATCTTGCGTGTTTTACCAGTTCAGGATATCAGTATCAAGATGGTATTAAAGAAGGAGAAACAAGACTAACTGTTGTATCGCTGTGAACCTTCCTGTCCCTGATACAGCCTGCAGTTTTCAGCCAATGCTCCTTGTCACAAGTGGTTTTTGCACCAGCACCTTGATTATGGAACCAGTACACCCACAGTCAGTTGTAGGCACGGCTGTACGTTTCCAAATGCATTTGTTTGGCTTGCAGTCTAAGTATTAAAACCACAGAGTCCTTTTTCAACTTTCTAAAGTATTTTGCAAGAGCTTTACTAAATAATAATACGAGTGAAATACTGCTTTATTCAGTTGTATCATTTTACAGGGTGAAATAGTAATGGTTTTATGACAAGAAAACCTCCTCCTGTCTATTATGCTTCTTTTTTTCAAATCAGTAATCCCACACAGAATTGGAGACTGACACCAGGCAACTCCAATAATTTTGAGTAATTAACTGCAGACTTACAGGGCTGTTTGGGGAATACTGGAAAAGATTTATAAGTAACTTTATCAATTACTAGAATTAATAAGAATATATCTGCATCCAGTATTCCAGTCTGATTTTATTTTTAATCATCTATTTAAGATGTTCTGCAAAATCACTCAAAATATTTTTTTCATTCACTCTGTACAGGTGCCTCAACTACAGCTGGTCTAATTATTTAAATCTTGCATCTTCAAAGCGTAAGATACAGCTTTGTGTTTTGCTGTATTATAGTATCTCATTTTATTTCTTAAAAGATTTTAAAATATGTATAACTACGTTTGCAGTTACACATGTCTACAGATACTGGGCTCGTAGGAGTAAACATCTTTCTTTTATAAAGAATTAGATGTACAGACAGTAAAATTAAAAGTGACACTGAATTTGAGGAGCTGCAGCAGAAGTCAGAAACACCAATGTGTTGTACCTTTCAGATCTGCTTGTCACGCACATTACCATTACTAGAGGCATATTTTCGTATTTCTCACACTGTTCTTCATCTTCTGATCAGAAGCTCTCCTTTATCTTTTCTAGCTTTGTATTTTTCTGTATGCAAGCTCTAGGTGTTTATTTGTCGATCACCTACTTTTCCCATTCCAATACAGAAAATCAACTTTCATTTATATTATTTTACAACATGCATATAAGCACACACAGGAAAAACAAACTTAATCCCTCAGGCCAGGATATACGTTTTTAAAACATCCTCTCTATGTATAATACTCTATAAATATTTTATTAACACTGGCATCATCACAGAAGTCTTTCTGGCTTGCAGAGGGGAGCGCATCCCTTACCTGTGTGTGGCAGGAGGTACCAGCAGTTCTGCTGCCTGTCACCGAAGACGACTGACAGCTGGAACAAGCTACCAAGCAGCAGTTTACCAAAGTTTGGGAAGCACTTACCGGAAGATGCAATAAATCCAGACAACTTTCACTATATTACACAAAGGCCTTTGACTTGCAGTTCACATTTCAAGGCAGATTAAACAATATACACTGATTTAGGAGGGTTTTGATAATAAACAATTAAAGGAGCTCAACAGTTCAAGAGACTGTCAGTGGGAGTTCTAAGCTTTGCTTCAGATCTGGCAGGGGAGCTTCATTATTCCCAATACACCCAATTTCATTAGCTCATCCACACTCCCGACCATGTGCATAGCGTCTATCGACTCACTACCACCACCTCAAGTCAAAGGCTCACCTAAACATGAGTAATCGGAGCTATCCGAGGCTGGCCCCCATTCTTCGAGGGTTAGTTGGGAGAAAAGAACAGTAAATAAAACATTTAGCATGGAGAAAGCAAAGGGGTTTGGTTTATCAAATCTTGCTGATCTGACAGAGCACCACAACTTCCGTAGTAGAAGCATCGGGTGGCATCCTTACTTCCAGCCTCATAAATCATGGAATATTTACGACACAATCATACAGCCTGTCAGCCACATGATCCATTTTGTCCTGAGACTGTCAAGTACAACGTATTTATTAAGGAATTATAGTTCCATTTCTGCACTCAAGTATTTTCTTCAGAAAGCAGAGCTTTTCCCAGGGAAAGGCCAACACAACACCACAGACTGCCTCAGGTTGCCACTGATTTTGCCCCATTTTTTTAGCGGCTATGTAGATAAACTTTTATAAAAAAGGACTAATGCTGCCATTTTTTAAAAAGCATTAAGTTGATTACCACAGAAAACATAGATAGGATTTCATCTTCTTCTAACTACCTGCAAAAATACTTAATCCCAGCAGTGGAACATTCTTATTAATTTTCCAGACTCATTAGATGAATTTAAAAATGCATCTAGTAACAAGACATTTTTAATATCAGTATGAAAAAAAAAATATTGCATGCACTGTAATTTACATATACAGATAACTTACTACTACCAATAAGTTATTACTTCTGTGTTTTCAAAAGACTGGCTTCCTTCTAGAAAAATTATAGGGGGTTGTTTTTGTTTTAAGGCGAAATCTCTCTCAAAAGTCAGAGGCATTGCAAATATAATTGAAATTAATATAAAACATGGGACACTGTATAATCAGTACCTTCTTATGTTAATTTCTTCTTTGTGATTAAAATTCCCTCTTTCAAAGACCATATTTATTTAGGAATGGGAGATAGGAAAGAAACAAAATAGTCAAGCCTAAGTAGCAAACCATCACTTTTATTAGCTATTTAGGCTTGATCAAGCCCATCACGAGTTTGGTGTTAACATCAAGGGTTATACTTAATCTAGACCCATACAAACTTAGCAAAAAGTATTGGTTACATCATGGTCAGCTCCCAGTTACATGCCTCTACCTGAACAACTGAACTTCACACCAAAACACAAGTCCAAAGGCAGACTGTAAAGCCTAACAAGGATGGGATCAAGCAGCCTGTGATGTCAATGCTAGGAGGCACTGAGGAGCTGGACAACCCTCACCATCCACAGCCACAGCTGACAAACCTACTTGCCATCAGACGCGTGATTTATGATATTCGTATTTTTACAAATTGGTAATTTCCTAATACATATTTGCACAGGAAACAAGGTGGGAAAAAAGTGTGTTCTCAATACACTTAAAAAAGGAACTCCAACCGGTCACTGTTCTTTCACAGGTGTACCCAGCTTAAAACTAAAACCCAAAAACTGCAATACACTTGCCTGAAGAGAGACTGCTAGCGTTTTGAAAAGCCTACAGAAAATAAATGGGCAACATAAATTACATTAATTTACATTTTTGTCTCTTTTATCACAAACGAAGTTGATTTCCTAATAACAAGAGGTGTATGCCAAAGCTGCATGCAAGCTGGGGTTTGGAGAAGCCAAAGGGTGGTACAGAAGAGGCTCAGGTCGCTCTGGGCACAGGGAATGGAGATGCAAAGGGAGGAGGAATGGCTTCAGGGCATGAGAAGGCACTTAGCAGAGTATGGCAGTGAGATGTTTGTCAAGTTGGTATACAATAGCCCAGAGGTTAGGCTGCTTTCTGAGAAAAACAGAACGAGAAAAAAAAAAAAAAAAAAGAGGATCTGAACCTACTTAGCTCTTCAGGTTAAACTCAAACTTACACCACAGTATGAGGTGAAGCTCTGGCACTGCACAGAAAAGTAAGCAAGATACGGGCAAGCAGAAATGGGCTGTCTGACTTCTCTGCCCGACTGTCCAAGCACTCACATGATGAGCAGGAGCCAGTATTTTGGCCTGTTTTCACATACTATATTTGTCTGGTATGGGAGAAAACAAAACCAAAAACACCCAAGAAACGGAAAAATATTCGCATGCCATAGCATGTACAAAATACTAAAAAAAAAAAAAAAGGGGGGGGGGGAATTTCATGCAGATACCAGCTTGACTGTCAAAAAATATACAGAAAACAATTCCAGAAAAAAATTATAAACACCTTCCAGAAATTCCAGAAACAAATTAAAAAGACCTTCACAAAGATAAGAAAGAGTCAACATAATCTGTCAAGAAAAAGAACCTGTCAGCTGAGTTTGCTTTATTTGGAAGGGTGAATGTGCAGCAGCTAAGTAGGAACCCATGGACGACTTACTAAAAGTTAAGATACAAGAGTTTTGATTCTTAGCCTATCATATGACATCTGTGTAAGCAAAGTCTCCATTAAATAAAAAAAAAAAAAAGGTGTACACTCACATGAAAAAAATAGCGTAGGAGTCATTATCAGTATGTTTCTACAAATGAGAGAATATTTCAAGAAACTGCTTTGCTATCCTAGGCCAACTCCATTAAAAGACTTTCATTAATGAGTTATATGTAGAAACATACATGTGGCACTTTTGGGGACATGAACAGAATAAGGAAAGTTAATAAGAAAAAATTCAATACAGACAAACGGAGAGTACTATGCTCAGGAATGAGAAATCAAATACACAAATACGAAATGGGGAATAATTGGCTAGGCAGCAGTATTGTAAAAAGAACCTGGAGGGCTTGTGGACTGCAAAATGGATTATTTAAAAAAACAAAAGCAACAAAATACAACAACAACAAAAAACAGGCAAGTGTTCTAGGGAGTATTAGCAGCAATATTTTATACATAAAGCCCAAGTTGTATAACATTACCTCAAAAGAGAGGTAATTATTTCATTCTGCTCAGTTCTATGCTCTGATCTGGACACGCTACTAATAATATGGACAAAACCAAAAAGAGGTTGGCCAGAGGCAAGAATCACAGAAAGTTTGGAGGGGGAAAAAAAATGACCCACCACAAAATTTTCTGTATATTTTTTTGATATTTTATATTTTTATATTTAATGAATCAGGAAATAAAAAAGCTAGGACACCATGGTCTTGACTACTGCCACCTTTCAGTTTCTCAGAAAATAACATTTTGTGTTCTCACCTATTACCTTCCTAGGACTGAAGAGAGAAATATCCTAAAGCCTAGAGAAGCATATGTGGAGGTTATCAAGATTTCTGAATTAACACCTTTGTTGCTATCTGAGGAAGATCTCTTAACAGTTGAAACAGCAGCTATGTATTAAATGACCACTACCTAAACAATCTGGACCTAGGGGTCTGTGGCTCAAATGAGCAGACACCAGAAAAAGAAACTTCAGCTTTGACTCAGCCTGGACCAGCACTTCTTTCTGGTCTGTTTGTACACCAACAAAGAAGCAACCAAGTGACCCTAATTCCAAGCAACACAGCTGGGAAGCCTTGAAGTTATAGCTACTGAATATTCATGGAGAAAAAAACATCATCTAGCTGGGTTCTTGATGGTGCCCAAAGAAGCTTTTGCAGAAAACTCTTTAAAGCAACCGTTTTGAGCAGTTGCTAATTACCAGCACTTGCAGACTACCACACTAGGCTGTGCAGGGATCATGCCCTTTTCTACATCCTGCGCTTCATGGAGTGGTCCCTCCAAAGTGAGAGCGGTCCCTCTGAAGTGGCTCTACCCAATTACAACACCATCCTGAATCATACAATCATGCATTTGTAGTCTCCCTCCCTAAGGAAAGCAGGCTCGTGAGGTCATGCTGTGTGTAAGTAAGCAACTGTCCACCCTGGATAACTTCTGAGTTCATTTTCCAATTTCAAGTATATCCAAAAAAAGAGACAGCAGTCTCAAAAAAATACATTTTCACAAGTTGCTTCAGCTGTTTGCTTTCATGGAAACAGCACAGCATGACCTCAAGAAGATAAATGTTCAGGAAACCAGGCTTCACTCATTCTGTAGCTCATGGGACTGCTTGTTTTCATCCTGCTGTGGGCTGATTCACATTCTGTCCAAGGCATGCTGTACCAGGAGAGATGGCAGACTCCAGGACGGAGGGGACCATGCCACAAACAGTTCCTCCTGAGATGACCTGAAATGGTCCTCCATCTCTGGGCATGCCACTGGATGGCTCTGTGTCATAAGCTACTCAGATGAAACAAACAGCAAGAGATGAATCATTTTCTGTTCCTCATCTCCTGGATGCCCGACGTGATAAAATGGCATCTCATCCTTAGAATCAGTGGCAAAAGAGACAGTGGAAGTTGTACACATGCACCAGTGGTTTATACGATGCTCTGAAAAAAAATCAGGGCTACACAGCTCAAACTGGGAACCAAATAAGCAGCAAATATTTTTGTCCTGGACCTTACTGCCATTTCTAAAACTAGCAGGCAAGTAGGAGTGCCTTGATGCATATTTGTACAGGTTTGTAAAACTCAAGACACCACGGTGCTGGGCACCAAAGAAACAACATATTCTTCTGCCAGGAACAGCTGTATTATGAAACACCAAGTCAGCCATAAGGCACATACTGAATGACAGCAAAATAGCAAATTATCAAATAGCTACTCATTATGAAAACAATGCTCTATTCTGCACAATAAAAAACCCAGAGTTTTTCCAGAGGAAAAAAAATAAATCAGTGAACATGCAAATGAGGACAAAGTAAGAACAACGCTTACTATACATCTGTATTTTCCAAGTTAAGAGAACGTTATTGAGAATGCAAGTACAACACCCAGACATGGCACTCAGACACAGACAAACGTGCTATTCCAGCTGCTTTAGAATGGCAAATCCTGTCCTTTCTTCCCAAAGCTCTGACATCTCATCCGAGCTACAGGTTTTAGGACCACCACATGCCTCTCTGCCATGTCAGTCAAGACAGTATTTCACAGGCATTGGTAGGTTTTATCTTGGAGATAAGACATTTTACCCCTTGGTCTCACAGGTACTTGCTGGCAGCAAAGGAACAGTCATTTCCTAGTACCTGGAGGGACGGCATGTTCCTTCCAACTTAACAAAAAACCTTCCACTTCCTGACCTGTCTCCCTGAAGGCATCGCTGCCCTGGCTCGGCTCCCTGCTTTGCACCAGGACTATTTCCCTTGTCTCGATGCACCAGCTCCCACCCAGATCTCTGATCTCATTGCTGGTCCTCTTAAGGAACAATTCTTTGTCTTGTCTCTCCAGACCGGGCATTTCCACCCCACTTCTTCCATCATCCTTCAAGAGCCAAGCCCCGTTGTTATCTCTGTGTCCTGGCATCTCACGGCTCCAGGCTTCAACTGCTCTCCTTCCCATCAGCGCCCAGTCCCAATTTCTCTCCCCGAGCTGCTCCTCTGATCCCAGTATCTGCTGCACTCCCAGCAAAGATGAAATATTCAGCGATTACAGTTAGCAGGCTCTAAGCATATGCAAATTGATCTTTTTGAAAAGGCTTGTATCCTGGCTAAATTCAGACGCTTTGTCATGCAAATGGAAAAGACACATCCCTGGAATAAAATCCCTCATCCTTTTTCAACCAGATTTCAAGTGTTTCACAGGAAAGGGTTACTATTGGTCTTCCACAGTAAAGTTGAGAGAACTTTTAAAACATTGTAAAATGCACTTCTTCTTTGTCAAATTTTCAATATCAGCCAAAACATTTCAACTGAAATTTTACAGACACAGAAACTAAATAAGCCAGCACAAGGCATATATAAGCCATTATAAATTTTCCACCCAAACAGTTCAAGTTTGGCAAATCTTGTTTGGCTACATTAATACTTGTGACGTTATCACATGCCTATAATTTAAGCAAAATGAATTATTAATATATACCCATTTCTGTTAATTACTGTCTCCTCCAGGAAGATTTAATTATCTCTTATCCAAGCCCAAATCATGCTCACTGTAGTCAAGAGTGCATCTGCTGTACCCAGTGGGTCTAAGCGGGCTCCAGAAGTCCTTGCTCTCCAGTAGCAAAACTTTGCTGGGCACTACGGAGCCTATGAAAGCTAGAATCAGACACCTCATAATGGTCATCATTACGGAAAAGCAAAGGCAAAAAAAACCCCAAACCTTTTGTCAGCAGACCAGTTGTGTAAAGGAAGCAATGCTGAAACTGAAGCACCTTTTTTCCCTTGATTCTTGACAGTCCAATAAATAAGTGTGCTAAATTGTGGGGAAACAAACATCCCTGCCATAAGCAATAAACTTAAAAGCTGGATATGTATTTCAGGATGCTCCTATACTGACATATGTTTCTATGGTCCACCGCAGCTATCGTTCCAACTATCAGTACCTGTTAGGTCTATACCACAAAAGCAATTATTCTTAGTGGCCTGAATTGCAGCACATACACTATCTGAAACACCTTCATATGCTGTCCAACATACCTGTGCAGTGTAGAGGAGTACCTGAAGCACTGTGATCAACAGTAAATACTGAGAAATAGTTACTATTTCCAGAACCTTCCCTTCTGTGCTTTGTATATTCTTCTAAAATTGCAAAAAGTGTTATGTTCATAGACTCCAAGAGCAGTATATCTGCAACTTTTACAAGTTAGACCCCAGGGATGAAATCAGTGCACAAACATCAAACCTAAATTTTGTAAAACAGGCTGGATTAAACTACCAATTTTGTTTTCAAAGGGAGGGGAAAAAAAAAAACCACAATGTATCTTTCACCACCTGACACTTGAAAAACTAGCTCGCCATTTCCTGGGCATGACCAGTAAATTTATCATTGAAGTCAATTAATTTTAATCTGTATCTTATTCTTATGTAGCTTAAAAACATTACGGTGGAAAAAGGTAACCTAACTATTTCAAATTCATGCAATGTTGTCTTTCCAAATTTGAAAAAAGAAAAAACCCAAAACCGAAAGAATTAAAAAAACTATCCCCAGAAATCCACAAATCCTCAAAAGTCCTCTCCTCAGAAATCTCAGTTTTCCTAAACAGCAGCAGAATCACATGAGGAAAACATTGGTGAGTTTTTCCTTCATTTACAGAGAACCCTACTGGCACCCACAAGAAAATGACAGAAGTTGTGTAAATTTCAAGCTGTTTTCCAACTTGGGAAGAGAGACCCATCAAGGCAGACACCCACACCACTCATATAAAGGAGCTGTACATACAAACAGCCAACCACCCAATACAGACTTGAGGAGAAATAACAAAGGAGACATCTTTCTTCTCCAAAGCAGCAGCAAAGTGGAAAAGAAAAACACCCCATTTTTCTCCATGTGCCCAACTGGCCAAGATCAAACTTAGGAGACATTTACAACTAGGGTCATGCAAAAAAAAAAAAAACAGAGCAAGAATACCATAACAGCAGCAATCAAGTATTCCCACTTCCTCTATGTCCTCTCCCACACCAAGCTGTAAATCAATCAATCGCCAACTCTAATGCTTGCTTCTATGTTGTTATTTTGATCGTGCATCTTTTTATATCTAAGTAAATCACAGTCTCTAGTGACATGGTCAGTTTTTAAACAAAATCTGCGTGTCTGCTGAGCCCCAACAAGGTAAGGGCATCTCAGAAAAGGGCCTCTCTTCTATTTAGAAGACCACTGAAAGATCAAGACAACTGAACACAAAACACGTAGTCCCTTTAGAGTTTAGTTTTCCTCATGATATATGTTCTTTTTAACTATTTTTCTACATATATTTTTCTAACTTAGAAGATTATTTATATAGAGAGAGTTCCATCTGCAAATGCCTATAGAAGTTTGAAAAGCTACACAGAATTTATATATTCTCGTCCTTCTCTCTCCAAAATTAAGTTTAGAGAGTTTCACCGTTCAATGAGAAGTCAGCAGGTTCAAGATCCTATCTGAATTAATCCAATTTTAAGAAATAAGGGAAAAAAAATTAAAAAAAAAAAAACAAACATTTGCTGTGAAGAAGGTGTTAAGAAAAATTTAAGTCTTCTTCATTTTACAATGTAGATGAGGGTTATCTGCCCCTGGCACAGCACAAGTGGTGGAAGAGCTACTGTTTAATACAACTTTCCTGTCCTTTATGCAATAGGGATGGCTTGAACACAAAATTAAGTCACAGCTGTTCCAGAAAGGGAGGAAGGGGCACAACATTATTTGTGATTTTTCTCTTTTCGTCTTCTTCACACCTCAGAGGTGTCATGTGCCCTCATTTTTAGTGTTATACCTGTGCTGTACTATACCTCTCTGGCATAAAGTTAGGTATTATTTTCCCCGAATTCATCTATGGACACTTCACATATGTTAAGCTACATAATACAGATAATTTACCTCAAAGGTCTGGCAGAAGGGACAAAGAGAAAGACCATAAAATGAATGCGATCTTTGGAACTGAAAATTTGCCAAGGGCTACTATAAATGACTTGCAAAACTTGTTCATTTTAAAAGAAATTACATAACCTCAGAGGACATAAATATTAAAGGCAGCATAAAGGCAGTGAGATACCATGCTACAAACGTATTTGGCACTGGATTGGTCTGTAAAATATATCACATCCTTGATTGCAAACATCATCTGAACAACACACATCATTTCCACACTTGATAAATACTCTCTTCACACCCTAGTCCCGTCACTGGCACACATCCTCATGGGGAAGAAACACGTTCCATGTAATTAGGCTGTTCAAACATGAGGTACCGTATTTTTTTAAAAAATGTTATTTCCTCAATTATTACAAGTGTTATTTTGGAGATTGGTTACTGGCTACAAATTTTAGATACTTAGAACCTCGAGGAGACACAACAGAGTTAAGTTACATGTTCTGTTCTAAAAACTTCCACATTAAACATAATTATGATCCCGCTCTTCTTGATTAAGTACTTAATATAAAAGCCAAACATATGTATTTTCTCTGTGGTTTTCAAATTAACACAACCTCATGCAGAAGTCAAAGCTGTATTTTTGTAGAGATATTTAATTTTTTTGAGCAGAACAAGAACTCATGTATCTCCTTGGGAGAAGCATTGCATGTCTGTAAAAAAATGTCATAAGAAAGGGTAAAAAAAAAATTAAAAATGTAATCACAGCTTTTTGGATGTCAGAAAGAAAGCATATGAATATGGCAATGCTGTTATCTGATCTACTAAGAAGAAACTTAGGAAGATGTAATACAAAAAATCTGGAATGTAGACTGTATAATGGCGTTTCACAGCCATAAACCAAGTCTTTAGGCTTTTTCTTTTTTTCATTAAAGGAAAGGACGGTTACGGGGGAGGAAGATGAGAGAGGAAGAGGGTGTTTCTAAATTCCCAGTTGTGTTTATCCATAACTAGATGCTACCAAGAAGTTACCAATCTGCCAAGTCCATGATTTAAGAACAATCCATTTCGGGTGTTTTGCATAAAATAATCTATACATGAGGAATTCACATTTCCAGCTGTTCGTTATAATGAGTGGGAGACAAAGTGTATTTAAATCAAACAGCACCATCTAGCAGGCCCCCCATAACTTTACTTAGGAGGGCAGATGCTACTTGGCAATAGGTCAGTTTGGCAGGCTTGCCCTGAAAATTATTAAGCATTTTCATACCACATGAAATATTACGTGCTTTATGGCAGCAAGAATCCAGGAGAAAAATCAGCTACCATGAAACAAGAGGACTAAAAACAGTTTAAAGTTTCAGCCCTAGGACCAGAACAGCTGCGTGTGTGGCTTGTACTGGGTAGTTTTTGCAAAGCAGAATTACAAAAACATGATTTTCATCTAATCTAACAAAGAGCAGCCCTATAGATTTATCTTATCTAGTCCCACCGTGCAAGCCTATTATGCCCTTCAGGAACTTACCAAGTGCAGTGACAAACACAGCAACTATGTAGTAGAAGAAAATGGTTTAACTGTGGAAGTTTGCTATACCAAATAAACAATGCTGCCACTAGCAACTTAAGCAATTATTTTTAAAATTAGTCCTACACTGGGAGTAAGAAGTACCACTAGTTGATTAGATTTTAGTGCCCAAGTTGTGTCTCCTACTCCATCTCAGCAATAAACATGTCAGTGCTGCCCGTCTTAGTCTACCTTCCCGTGGCGAAGTTACATGTGAAATTCCCAAACACAACACTTTGAATTTCCCCTCGAATCTCCCTCTCCTGTAGCAAGAGAGATGCCTGGCCTGCTGCTGTTCCAGGAAGCACGCATGCCAGTCTCTGGAAGTCCCTAAAATACTGTAGCAAAAAAAAAAAAAAAAAAAAAAAAAAAAAAAAAAAGACCCAACAGAAAAAAAAACTTTTAGGTGAAGGTTCACGACAAACTGCCCGAAGGGAAACTCATCAGCCGTCCCCGGAGTATCGAGCCTGGTGTTTGGTGCAATTTATTTTGGAGCAATAATGCGATTTTTGGAGCAAATGGGTGCAAACCTGGTTTCTGTCCGGAGGTCTCCATCTCCGGACCCCCTCAGCAGCCTCACCCCGACCTTCCCCAGCCTGAAGACACCTCCTCCCCGACTCACACGGGCTTCCCCCCCCTTTACCACCGCCGCCTCCTCCTCCCCGGCCTCAGTCACGCAAAGAAGCACTACAGACAACTTAAAGAGACGCCGGCCATTCCGAAAAAACACTCGTTTTCCTCCCCAATTCTTGCCCCGGGGAGGAGGGGGGGGTCTGACCGCCGCATCCCGCCGGGCAGCACCGACCGCGGCGGGGGGGCGATGTCCCGCTGGATCTCCTCCGCTCCCGAGAGCCCTGCGTTTACAGGGGTAGGGGGAGAAGGGAAAAAAAATAAGAAGAAAAAAAAAACAAGGCGGGGGGGGAAATAAAGGAGCCCTCACGCGGTTCAGCTGGAGATTTTATTCGGGTGCGGGGGGAAAGTAGTTTTCGCAGACTGCTTCGGCCCCAGCCGGATTCAGGCCAAGGGGGTGCGAGGGAGCCCCGCCGCGCACCCGCACCCCCCGTAAAACCGAACAGAACGGGCGGGGACGGGGGTGCGGGGGGTGCGTGCCCACCCCGGCAGCACCTTTGTCTGGCGGGGCGGGAGCCGGGGCGCGGTGTCCCCCCCGCGTCCCTCCACGTCCCCCCCCGCAAAACAATGCGGGCCGGGGCCGCCGGGCTGCGCCGTCCCGGCTAAAAGTTGCCAAGCGGCGAGTTGGGAAGCGGCGGGCGGGCGCCCCCCCCGTCCCCGTGTCCCCGTTTCTCTTTGTTACTCAAGTTGTCCCGGCACCTTGCGGCCCCGGCCACGAAGCCGGGGGAGCCCGGCGCCGCTCGCCCCGCGGAAAGGGGAGGGGGCCAGCCCGCTGCGGGTCCCTCGCCCGGCCGCCGCTGTCCCGCTGAAGGGAACCCCTCCACACACACACG
>VYZM01013920.1:145370-162173 GCA_013398915.1 Dromas ardeola | reverse complement strand
AAAAAGACGACTGAGGGGGATCTCACCAAGGCTTATAAATAAAGGGTGGGTGTCAGGAGGATGGGGCCAGGCTCTTTTCAGTGTTGCCCAGGGACAGGACAAGAGGTAATGGGCACAAACTTGAGTATAGGAAGTTCCACCTAAACACGAGGAGGAACTTCTTTACTTTGAGGGTGGCAGAGCCCTGGCACAGGCTGCCCAGAGAGGTGGTGGAGTCTCCATCTCTGGAGACATTCCAAACCCGCCTGGACGCATTCCTGTGCAATGCTGGGTGGCCACACTAAGGTGGCCCTGCTCTGGCAGGGGGTTGGACTGGGTGATCTCTAGAGATCCCTTCCAACCCTATGATTCTATGATTCTATGATTCTATTTCCCAAGCCATGAGCAGAGTGATGCCAGGCAGGGAGGAGAAAATCCCTCTGCTTGGGTGCTGACGATGTCCAGTCATGAGCCTCCCACCTTCTCCAAGACTCCAAAGCCTTTTCCCACCACTGAACAGCACTGGAGATTCCAGATCCACTTCCCAAAATTGTCTGAGAAACAATGGATTCATTTTTGCTGGTTTACAAAGTACTGAGCTTGTTTGTCCTGTCCTTAGACCCAGCTGTGCTACAGCTGGGACAACCTGGGTGTCACCCTCCCCAGAATGCTGACGAGGGAAACATGAGAGTCTGACAGAGGAGATGTCCAGAGAACTTGGGAGCCATGAAGATGGGGGGTGAAAAGGAGATTCCCTTGAGCAACCCCATAGCTTGGAAGGCAGGAGGAGGCCTGGAAAGAACACACATGGCCCTCAATGGGACCATGGCACTGAGAACACAAACATTTGTGTCTCAACACATTTTGTTCCAGAGGTCAAGCACAGCATCACCTCCCTGCATCTTGCCAGCTCCCAAAAATACACCAGACCGGGACCTTGCTTGGGCCCCTCTCCCTGTCTCCAGGCCCTCCATCACCCCATATCCATGACCCTATCATCCATATCTTTCACCCCCACCAGAGAGGGCGGCACGGGGGTGGGTCACTCAGCCCTTGCCAATGTCTGGGTTTGAAGCTGCTGGAAGAACGTTCCCAATGAAGCGTGTGCTCACTGAGCAGGCTATTTGCTTTATATACATACACAACTATGTACATATCCATATATGTGTGTATATATATATATTTATGGGTGTGTGTTTGTACAAGTGACTGCACTTGTGGTACAGATCCTCCTTCCCTTCTGCCCAACACTCTTCAGCAGTGAAAAGATCTGCTCGTATTTTAAAAGCTCCAGGTGAAGTTTGCCCACCCAGAAGACAACCCGTAAGCCCGAGTACACAGGGCTGTGCAGTGCTGCGTGCTCCACCGTGTCGGGAGGACAAGTGCAGCAAACATCACTCCAGGGTGCGATGCCTGCCTGGTACCAGAGAGGTCCTGCCCATCTCCCTGGCCATGTCCACCACTCCTAATATTGTCCAAGGTTGGAGGAGTCCTGCTGCTGGACGTGTTAGTCTCTCTTCAAGTACAGGCAATTTCTAGGGATTCTAGGGCCTCTGTGCCCCTCCTCCTCCTTGGATCAGGACTATTACCATCTTTAGAGCAGGTCGGCCATGGCTTTGTCTGTCTCCAGTGCTGGCTAGGAAGGTGTGGTCCTGCTCCAGGCTGCGGATTTTGGTGGATTTTGGTGGCTATAGGCCAAACAATCACTCTTCAGTCTATTCCTTCCTTACATGTCCATCACTGCTCCAGGCACACACAACCACATTGGATTTCAGTTCTTCCAGAGGAAAACCAGCATCCTGCAGGAGCCTGGCTGAGGACTTGGAGCCACCAGGAGATACTTCCTTCCCTTCCCTTACTGCTCCTTCCACTGTGTGTTGTGGTGGTGGGAAGGGGTAGTCTTTGCGAAGGCTCTGTCTAGACCATTTCCTATCAAGAGCTACCCAAAGTGAGTGAAAGGATTTAAAATCAGCTGAAAAGAAAAATGGAAAAAAAAAATCTTTTTAACTGCAAAACAATTATCTTTGCTTAGAAATACAGAAAGCACAGAGCAGCTTAGTCCAATGAAGCAGAAATAAATGTTCATGCACAACTTTGTCCCCAGGATGTTACAGGTCACAGCAAGCTCTGGCCGGACCCACCAGCCCCAACCCCTGCAGCCCCACTGGTGGCTCCTGCCACGCCAGCCTTCAGCCTTCTCCCCTACTCAAGGGTCCAGGTGACATCTGCTTTTTAAATGGGCATAGCTCTGACTGAAGAACTCGAGGAATTTCTGCTGTGTTTTATGTCCTTGCCTCATAGCAAGACACTCCAGGGTGTTGTCCCTTCAGCATTGCCACTGGGTGAGGTTCAGGTCCCTGGGTTTCCTCCTGGTAGAGTAGCAGAGGCCATGGTTGGGAGGGATGATGTAGACGTCCAGTTCCTCCTCCTCCTCAGACCAGGACTATCATCATCCTTAGAGCAGGTTGGCCATGGCTTTGTCTGGCCAAGCCTTGAAAACCTCCAAGGATGGAGATGTCCCCACCATCCTACCCCAGGGCTGCAGCACCCTCTCAGTGAAGGGCTTCCTGTACTTCCCAAGTCACCACTGTGTCTGCTGCTCCTTGTTTTACCATCTGCCAGTACCAAGAAGAATTTGGTTCCATCATCCGTCATTTCTATCTGCCCTCCAAAGAGCTGTAGGCTGCTGCTAGGTCCCATCTTGGCCTCCTCTTCACTCCACTAAACAAGCTCCAGAGCCTTCCCTCAGCAGTAGGAGTGTGGAGCTGCCAAGACCTCATCAGGCTCCCAAATGTTTGCTGTCACTCTCTTTCCTCGGGGAGAGATCTCTGCTCTCTCCAGAGGGTCCCCATGACCTCTTCTTCCAAGCAACGTAGTACAAGCTTGCATAGATTTTGTCTGCCACCCCCTTGCCCCCAGGGAAGGCAGACATTGTTCACTCCTCCAGATGTTTCCAATACAAACTCTGTGTTCCCTCAATTTGCAAGCACACATTTCTTTGGGTTTGTTTTTAACTTGTCCCCAGCGACAGTCATGCAAATGTGGTCTGGCCCACGCAGCTGGCCCCAGCATGCCAGCAGAGCATCTCCCTTCTGTCTATGAGATGTCAGGAGATCTCCAGGCTGCTCTTTCCCTGCTCCCCAACAGGTGTCCATGGTAAATCCCTGCTCTGTCAAGGCTGCTGGCCACCAGGCTTACACCTAATATGTTGCTGTAATTTCAGTTCATATTCCAGTCAGTTTTCAAAGACACTTCAGTCATTTTCTTGGCTCTGCTAAACATTCATGGCTGTGTGTCCTCTACGTTTGACATGAGCTTCAAAACAGCGGGGGTAAATTACAGCTGTATTCATGGATGTGAGGGGAGGGATACTGGGTAGTTACTAATTTACTGCATGTCCTCGAGTCCCATAAGCTGTGGTAGGACACAATATTTGCCCCACCAGCCACCTGGCTAATGCCAAGGTCTGCAGGGTGCAGTTTGGGTCCCTGCAGATGCAGAAGATAACCATGGAAACCCAGTTTCCCAAAGCATTGACTCAGTTTCCCAAAGCAAAGCACCATGGTCATGGTTCAGCTCTGCATGAGCAAATGCACTCACAGGCACATCTCCACACGGCCAAGCCCTGGGCTGGTCCTGCAACAAACACTCATGTCCCGGCACATCTGTGCACTGTTCGCAGCACCCGGAGGGGGAGGCAGGATGCATCCGCTGCCCTCGGTGGGCTCCCATCAGCCAGCAGCTGGTGGTAGGAAGAGAACCAGGTGCTATGCAGAGAGAGCCAGCACATCTCCAGCTCGCTGCACCAGTCATGGATGTCCATGCTACTAACGAATCTGGGAAGAAATAGAATAGAATCGGGGAGAGAAATCTAGTTTTAGGTCAGAGCACCCTTGCAGGGTTGACAAGGCACCTTTAGCCTTTTCTTTCTTTTCTGCTTTTCTCCATTGCTGCGTAGAGTCGGAAGCAGTGATGGCTCCAGTGCCCATGACTGCAGGGATTTAGGGGAAGTTACAGAGTGTTTTAATCTCTTCCTGGCTGGTTCATTCAGCACTTTGACCCTCTCCTATGACCCAGGAGGGGATCCCAAAACTGTGTGAGCTGTGTCACCAAAATCCTCCTTCCCTGCCTGACTTCTCCCTCCTCCACAGGTCCATGGAGGAGACAGGGGGCAGGCACGGCCCCTGGGCATAGCTCAGCTGGGTCTGAAAAGGAAGTATGCAGTATAAAATGGGAAGATAAGTGGAAAAACAGGTTCTGCCCATCAGAGCATTGTGCAGAAGGGTCTCCCATAGACACGATCCCCAGCACCCGGCTCCCAGGAGCTGGCTCTCGCAGCCTGGACTTGTGATGTTGAGCCCCACATCTGACAAGCGAGCACTGCAAAAAGTTTACTGACTTATAAGGCCAACTCCCCAAACTGCTTTTTATTTCCTAAAGAGGAATGTGACATTTCATGAAGAAAAGGCCACCAAAGTGCACGTCGTGCGAGACACCAGTAGAGCCCCAGCTGCAGGGACCAGCCGATGCTCTCCTGGTGTCCTGCAACAGCATCCTGAGGAGTCAGCAGAAAAGCGACCAGCTGAAAGTGGGATACGCAGCAAGGAAACGTAACCTCTTTTCTTTTTTCCCCACCCCTGCGTCTAGACCTGTTCCAAAAATCATTTAACAAATTCATCCACCTGGCAGATGAGAACATGACTTTTATTGTCCCGGTGTAACAGTGCTGTGACAGCTCTGCCCGCGTGAGGATGGGAGGGAGGCAAGTCTGCGGGGGTGACTCACAACCATCATTAGATTAAACAGCAGATAGAGAAAAAAAATGGACATGCTTGCTGTTGTCCATGGCCACACTCTGATTTGTGGTTAAAAGCTAGTCCTTATTTTCCAGCTATATCACTTGATTTAATAAAAAAACATATTTCTTCCCACAAACATTGCCTCTTTCATTATGTCTTCCTCAATAAAGCACTCCTTGGTGGAGTTTAAGGATAATTATTGGCTGCCTTATTTCTTCTAACCACTGTTCAATCACAGAAGTCACACAATTGATGACAAACACATTCTTAAGTATGGAAGGAGTTTTATTTAAAGCAAAAATATGATTCACCCTCAAATTTTACATTCAAAGTGCTTTAGAACATGAAAATATGTGGCGAACAAAGGAGATCTTGCAGCCACATTCCCTAGGAAGCAAAAAAAGCCATATACTGAAATTATTTTGATTGCAACCTGAGACAGACCTACGAGGTGCCCATAAGGAAGCCTGGCAGGTTCAATTGCACCCCAGCTTTCACAAAGTCACCCCACCACGAGTTGTGTGCTCATGTTCAAGGAGAGCGTTGCTGGGTTGACCCGTCGCGCTGGATCCATCCCGCTGCTTCTCTCGACGGTCCCTGTACAAAGCAAAACCCTTTATTATTCTAAGAAGGAGCGATTTCTATATTGCTTCAGCTCATTTAACAACACTTGGCCTTTACGAAGCTTTTCTAAGTGGTGTCTTTGTGGTTTTTTCCGCTGTCCTTTTTAACAACGCCCTTTCTTTGATAAGCCCAATTATCGACTATGTGAATCCTTAAGGATTTCTTCCCACGTACCTCCCAGTCCCTCCTGCGTCTCATTTTCCACTCAGCCTCCTTTGCTCTCAAGACCTTGCTCGTCTTTCTCCCCCCAGGCTGGACAGCCCAGCCAAGGCACTTCTGCCAAGGGATGCACGATGTCCCTGGAAAGGAGAACAAAGTTGCTACAGCCAGATTCATGCTCCTTTTACAATGTCCCAGGGCAAATAAGATCCAGCAATCCCACCTGCCAGCTTGCATCATTTTTTCAAAACCATATTAAGGCCCATCTCACCCTCTCTTAAAAATAACGCACATCAGGAATATCGCAGACTGGGAACTGGCAGTCTGCAGCTGACGCTCACAGCCCCGCGAGTTTGTTTCTGGGGTGAAATCTCTGCGATTCACTTCACTGAGACTATGGCTCGCACCTGCTTAGAAAAAGCTGCAATTCAGCACAGATTGAGCTGCTCAATTCGTACAAATCAGGGAAAGCACATTCCTTCCCTGAAGCTGCCTGGTAACCAAAGCACAGGACAGAGCGTAGGGAAAATCCTGGAAAACCAACAGTCATTAAACCATCTTCACCTGGAACCTTTCCTGTGTCAGGCTGCAATGCTGGTGAAGGTTTCTCTTTGGCAAACTCTGTTTGTCTGGTTTCATAAAGGAAAAAGGTTTATGCAGCTACTTGGTGGGATGACACCAGAAAAGGCCCCCCTGGGCACAGGAAATGGCTGGGTTGGTTTTGGTTTCTGGTCCTACCTGTGGCCAAGTGCAATGTGGAATGGAGAGGAGGAAGCTGAGGGCTGAGAGGGCAGCGTGCAAGAGAGGGCAGAGCATCGGTCTGTGACAAAAATACCCTAATTCCTGCTCTACACGGGCTTCTTTGATGTCCTTGAGAAAGTCACCATGCCTCAGTGTCTCCAACCATAAATAATGGCAAAGGAAAGACAATAAAAGTCCAATATCTTCATAGAAACATAGAATGGTTTGGGTTGGAAGAGACCTTAAAGATCATCCAGTTCCAGCCCCCTGCCCTGGGCAGGGACACCTCCCACCAGCCCAGGTTGCTCCAAGCCCCGTCCAACCTGGCCTTGAACCCCTCCAGGGATGGGGCAGCCACAGCTTCTCTGGGCAACCTGGGACAGGGGCTCACCACCCTCACAGCAAAGAATTTCTTCCTCAGATCTCATCTCAATCTCCACTCTTACAGTTTGAAGCCATCACCCCTCATCCTATCACTACATGCCCTTGTAAAACTCCCTCCCTGTCTTTCCTGTAGGTGCCCTTTAGGTACTGAAAGGCCACTATAAAGTCTCCCTGGAGCCTTCTCTTCTCCAGGCTGAACAACCCAGACTTGATTAAATAATGCTCATTAGTGCTCTCCATTAAACAAAACTCCTGCTCGTGACTACAGGCTCTGAACAGAGAAGGAATATATCCATTTTCCAGGTTGCAGACAAGCAGTCCCACCGACACACTGGAGGACAGGACTGGCGTTCACAGCGCTCCTGCAAATTCGGGGAGGCTGATGTGACAAAGCAGCAGCCCCCCAGGAGGAACAAGTACAAGCCCCCCCTGCCCGGGCTGAGCTGCTGGAGGCGGGGGGACAAACACGGGCCGGCACAAGGGGCTGGTGGGAGCTCAGTGAGAAGAAGAGCGGGGGGTTAGAGCCGATCACAAGCTGAGCATGAGTCAGCCGTGTCAAGCTGTCACAACCGATAAACAGCGCTTGGGGATGTGTAAACAGGAAAATAACTGCAAGGCAGCTGAGGGTGCCAGGCTGCCGGGCGGTGGGTGTCGGGGGGCAGGGGCAGGTGGTGCCTGCGGAGCCGCACGGGCAGCACGGGAACGGCGGCTGCAGCAAGGGACCTGTGGGGCTCAGCACCAGAGGGGTTTGCCCAAGGAGGATGCAGCATCCCCAGGGATGGAGGGATTTAACTTTTCTCCAGGGGATTTAAGGCCCAGAGAGAGAAACATCTGTCAGGAATGATGTATTTAGGGTTGATCATGGGCTCATGCGGGTTTACAGATACACCCCTCAGCTCCTGGAGTAAACACCAGGTGATGTCCCAGGACGAATGAGCACAAGCAGGATGGGACCCCACATGCCCATGGTGCTCCCGTGCCTGCTGCAGCCACGGGCAGCCCCGGGGTGACACAGGACACGATCCAGGACCAGGTGCGGGTGCAGGACCCCAGGGGTGTGGGTGTGCTCAGGGAGCTCCATCACCGGCAGTCGGACACTCCGGCGCTGGCGGCGCTGGACCAGCCTCACCGGCAGCTGGAGAGACGGAGTGTGGCCATGGCCGCATCCAGCCATGGAGGCTGCAACTCCCCAGGCGAGACCCTGAGCTGCTCATTTATTTTTGATATCCTCGTGACAACCACAGTGCAAGACTGTGAGAAAGGGAGAGGCTGCAGGAGCAGCTGTCATCCCCGGGGAGACACGGGGACAAGGACCCAGGCGCCCTGCGCAGGGAAGAGACTCTTCCAGCAGATTTCTTTCCCTGTTCAGGTCCCTCTCTGGAGCAACCAGTTTAATAAAGCACCTTCCCCTACCTCCTCCTTAGCTCTTACCTCCTGGAAAAAAAACCCACACTTCTGCTCATTTCCAAGCCCCAGCTACCCCCTGCAGCATCGCTGGAAGTGGGGGCTGCAGAGCCGAGCCGTCCTCGCCCCGGTCCCTGCGCCCACGGTTGCTGGAAGCGTTGCTCGCCATCAGCTGAGCCTCACTCATCGCAGCCCCAGATGGTTTGCCGTGGGTGGGGATGCACCCCCCACCACCCCAGCCCCCCGCTGCTGCCCAGGGCTGGCAGCAGGGGACAAGAGGCGGGTGGAGGAGGCTGAGGGAACGCTGCTGCCCCCAGGGCACTGCACTGTGTCACCCCCCAGGACCTCATTTCCCACCGCAACCCATTTCCTTGGGTGACAGCTTGCTCGTGCACCCACCAGGCTGTGTCCCAGCAGCAGAGATTTCAGGGCTTTCATATTCTCTATCGCACAAATGTGTGTGTGCAGGTTTTTAAGCAACTTGGCAAAAAGTTCCTCCTCCACCCAAAATCCAGGAAGCAAAGCAATGTGGCATGGAGGAAGAGCAATGCAAAGCCAACGACAGAAGCAGCCAGGTCCAGGGTCCTCCCACAGCACCCAGGAGGGACGGTGGGCATCACTGCAGCGCGTGGTCAGAGAGCTCAGGGCATCGCTGCAAGGGGAGGCCTCGTCCCTCCTCACCTCCCGGCTGTTTCCACTAGAAGAAACAAAATGACAGTGCCAAATTGCATGTTAATCCTCCAGTCCAGACCCTCAAAGACACTTTGGTGCCTGAACAATGGAACTTAAGCCCTTAAATCCTTCTGCAAATCCAGGCTGCAATCTTGTAGAATCATAGAATCATGGATTGGAAGGGACCTTAAAGATCATCCAGTTCCAACCCCCCTGCCCTGGGCAGGGACACCTCCCACCAGCCCAGGTTGCTCCAAGCCCCGTCCAACCTGGCCTTGAACCCCTCCAGGGATGGGGCAGCCACAGCTTCTCTGGGCAACCTGGGCCAGGGTTTCACCCCCCTCACAGCCAAGAATTTCTTCCTCAGATCTCATCTCAATCTCCCCTCTTACAGTTTGAAACCATTCCCCCTCATCCTATCATTACACTCCCTGATAAAAGTCCCTTCCCAGCTTTCCTGGAGTCCCTGTAAGTGTCCTCTCGTAGGAGCGGGCACCGCGGTGGCACCAAGGTTCATCGTCCCTGCATACCGGAGAACACAGCCCGGAGCCCTGCTCTCTCCAGAGCACCAGAAAAGACTTCAGTGCAGAAAAAGGCATTTCCTGACACAAATGCACAGGGATCAAACTACGTTCCTGTAACACCCTACTGCATTTGTCCCCAAAACCTTTTGCACATTCAGTGTCATTGCATCGCACTAGGATAGGTCCATGCTTTTATGTGAACCTCCAGCCTGACCTGTTTCATCTCCTGCCTTTGCACCCCCTCTCCATTCCCCTGCAAACCATATAAATCATGGGAAAGGCACAAAGCTGGGCAGAAATCAGTCCCAGCCTCTGGGCACTTGCGTGCTCCCTTCCTGCCCCGAGCCAACTTCCAGTACTCAAGTTTGCCGATGGCACCAAGCTGAGTGCTGCGGTCAACAGGCCAGAGGGACGGGATGTCAACCAGAGGGACCTGGACGAGCTGGAGAGGTGGGCCCGAGCAAACCTCATGAAGTTCAACAAGGCCAAGTGCAAGGTCCTACACTTGGGTCGGGACAATCCTCGTTATCAGTACAGGCTGGGGGATGATGCGGTAGAGAGCAGCCCTGCGGGAAAGGACTTGGGGGTGCTGGTGGATGAAAAGCTGGACCCGAGCCAACAACGTGCGCTTGCAGCCCAGAAGGCCAATGCCATCCTGGGCTGCATCAAAAGAAGAGCGGCCAGCAGATCCAGAGAGGGGACTCTCCCCCTCTGCTCTGCTCTCGTGAGACCCCACCTGGAGCACTGTGTCCAGCTCTGGAGCCCTCAGCGCAAGAAGGACATGGACCTGTTGGAGCGGGGCCAGAGGAGGGTCATGAAGATGATCATAGGGCTGGAGCCCCTCCGCTGTGAGGACAGGCTGAGAGAGCTGGGGGGGTTCAGCCTGGAGAAGAGAAGGCTCCGGGAAGACCTTGGAGCCCCTTCCAGTCCCTGAAGGGGGCCTACAGGAAAGCTGGGGAGGGGCTGTTGGCAAGGGCATGGAGCCATAGGACGAGGGGCAATGGTTTAAACTAGAGCAGGGCGGGTTTAGATCAGACATTAGGAAGAAGTTCTTTACACTGAGGGTGGTGAGACACTGGCCCAGGTTGCCCAGAGAGGGGGTGGAGGCCCCATCCCTGGAGACATTCAAGGCCAGGCTGGATGAGGCTCTGAGCAACCTGATCTAGTTGAAGGTGTCCCTGCTTCCTGCAGGGGGGTTGGACTGGATGGCCTTTAGAGATCCCTTCCAACCCAACTCATTCTGTGATTCTACGATTTGACTAATACACCTGTCTCACAGCAGCCGCCCCAGCTCCCTCGGGCATCGATGTCCCCATGACAGGGTAGTTGTCCACCAGCTGTCCCTCTCCCTCTGTTTGAAGAGCTATGCCACTTGGGGTTTGCCCTGCAGGTGACAAAACCAGCCTGTGGGAGGAGGCGGAGGTGGGGCTGTGTGTTCTCAGCTGCTCCTTCCCATGGATCGCTGGCTCTGCCTTACTCAGCCCAAGCAACAAATTGTGCTAATTAAGTGCAAGCTCAGGTTGCGTCTGATTGCAAGTGTGAGCAGCATGGAGCAGCCCAAGGGGATTCCCGCTCCCGGAGGTCCATGTGGGGATGGAGAGCAGTGGGATGGGGAGATGCCACCAGCCTGTGCTCGGTCCCTTCCCTCCCTTGCATGGGGGAGCGGGGAGGCCCGGCTCGCAGGAGCTCTGCCTATGGAGTGATTCCTTTCAGCTGAAAGGCTGTTTTGTTTGTTTATTTAATCGAATTTCCTCCAACTTAGTGAAGGTGCAATAATTCCCTTCCTTTGAATCTGTTTCTTCAGCACGAAAGCTGTTTGCAGCAACATGAAGAAATGGTGCTGCAGATGTTCCCCCAGGCATGACGGGGGCTGTTTGCTGGCCACGAGCGTTCCTGTGACAGCCCAGCTAGTTGTGTTATTACCTGATTTATTACTGACCCAAATCGTGTTGATTATTAACAGCCCACCTGTACTTGGAGGCCAGGATGGGACTGTGGAGCGATGGGCCCACATGTCTTCAACGCAGAGTTCGGTGTGTTCCCACTGCCATGGCTCCAGGCTGGGCTACGCCACAACAAGGAGTGTCCCATGTGGTTTTGGGTGTCACAAACACCAGTTTATAATCCCAGCACTGCCCTGGCTTTCTCTGGGACTCTGGCCACTTCTCCAGGCTGTTTAATCCCCTTTAATGGGGTATGAACTCCCCTTAACGGGGCTGGTCTGGGCTGGTGTGGGGTGCTGGGATTAGAGGTGGGGATGGGGTGTGATGCTGGGTTTGGGGATCAAGGATTTCAGGACAAGGGGTAACAGGCACAAACTTGACCATAGGAAGTTCCACCTCAACATGAGGAGGAACTTCTTTCCTGTGAGGGTGGCAGAGCCCTGGCCCAGGCTGCCCAGAGAGGTGGGGGAGTCTCCGTCTCTGGAGACATCCCAAACCCGCCTGGACGCGTTCCTGTGCCACCTGCTCTGGGTGACCCTGCTCTGGCAGGGGGTTGGACTGGGTGATCTCCAGAGGTCCCTTCCCACCCCTGCCAGTCTGGGATTCTGTGATCACCCCTTTACAGCCAAGGGGAGGTGGATGGAAGGGGCTGGGGGCAGGAAGGGTTTTGTTCCCTGCCATTTTGCCCAAGTAAAACTGCTGCAAGAGCAGCTGGGGGGTCCTGGGGTCAGAAAAGGGACCAGCTGCCTTCATGTGCACTTTGTAGGCTTTGCAGGTCACTAACATGGGGAAAGGATGAAGCACGTGGCTGCTATGTGACAGCACTTGCCAGTGAGGTCAGGCTGCCATTTTGGGGACAAACAGCGCAGCTGATGGAGCCATCTCCATCACTCCAGGTACCAGCAGCCAACCCCTCTCGCAGCCCAGCGGGGACTGTGGGACCCCGGGTGACCCACCCCGCACCCTCCCCAGCCACCAGCGGGACTCTGTCGGGGATGGCACGGGACAGTAGCGCAGGCTGGAGCAGCAGGCTGGCTCAGTGGCCAGACTCTGGCCAGCCTGTCCTCACCCTGTCACATCTCCCAGCTGCACCACTGCTCCACGAAAGCCCCCTCTGCCACCAGAGCGGGGTGGATTTCTCCTTATGAACATCTTCAAGGTGAGCCAGTTGTTTATTTCTTGCATTGCAATTCACTGCTAGAATTAGCTCAAAAGGGAAGGAAATGTTTGCTTTGTTGCATTAAAGTCCCTCGTAGTCCTTCGCCCAGGGATTGCCCCTCCTGGGCTGCGTTGCTGGTGTCACCACAGGGAGAGCACTGCTGCGGGACGTGGGGAGCTGCACATCCCCGGCTGCAAGGGCAGAGGGAATGAGTCAGAGAGGGAAAGAGGGGGAGGGAGGTGGCTTATGAAAAGTCCTAGTTGTTACGGGGAGAAGGGGAGGGAAAAAAAAAAAGAAAAAAAAAAAAAAGAAAAGAAAACAGAACTGCCTGGTGCTCCCTAGAAGACCCTATGCAGGAGGGTGACGTGAGGGCAGCCTGTGCTTCCCACACCGCTGCCTTCATCGTTGAGACACAAGCCAGCGCCGAGGGTCCCCAGCTGCCCAGCTGTGGAGCCCTACGTGACAGCCGGCAGCGGGACAGGCGGGAGGACGCTCCCTGGGGCGGGTGGGAGGACGTTCCCCAGGATGGGTGTGAGGATGCTCCACGGGATGGGGTTTCTCCAGGACCTGGCGCGAGCTGTGTCCTTGCAAAGCTGGGACATGATGTGTCACCTCACCAGCATTTTGGGAGGAGGGAAGCCAGAAAAAAGTGGAAATGGGACCCAGCTGAAAGAGCCAAAGGTGCAAGCGTATGTCAGAGCAAATGTTTCCACTCCTTGCGCAGCCCCCTGAGATCTTCTCAGCTGGGGGGCTCAGCCCCCCACCTTCCTTGAACCAAATGATGCTGCGCTTGAAGGGATGCTTGAGGGTTTATGGCTGCACTGCAAGCACAGATAACATAGGTGGTGCTAGGAAAAATGCACAACAGTGGTGCTGCGTGGCTTAGAGAAATGGCCTCCTATGAGCAGCCTGGTGGGGCCACCCCATGGAGTGTCACAGGGAGATGGGCAGCCCCAGAACAGGCAGTGGGACCACAGGATTTATCTGGATGAGGGTAGTTTTGCTGGCAATGGGAAAGGAGACAACCTATAACATGTGTGCAGGCTCCTACCATCAAGGAGGGATGAAGGATGGGATTTGCTTTATGGGGGACTGAGCAATGTGAGATGACGCTGTGGCTGTTGCCTGGGGAAGCTCTGGGGTGCCCTATAAGTACCCTGTTCCCCAGCAAGCTGCATGGGCAACAGGAAGGACTGCAGAGTCCAGGCAAACTCATGTTCCCCCTTGCTGATCCCATGTGAACATGGATTTGGGGGTGTTCAGAGCTGACTCCATGCCTCCGGGCCCAGTGTTAATCTCAGTTTGGGATCTGGAAAACCTCAGGGTGCTATGTGGAAACCCACCGCCTGCCACACCACCAGCAAGAGCTTGCAGGGACCTCTTTGCAGCTGAGGCTTCAGCAACTCCCACACCAGGAAAAGTCCCTGTCTCGTTCCCTCTCTTGCACCAGCAGACATGGCTCATGGGCACCAGGAGGTCACCTACACGTCTGGGAAGGGCTCAGACTCCCGGGAGCCGCTGAGCATTGTACGATGTAAGCTGTTCAGGGTGTGAGAAATACCTGTTTAAGTGCAATTCTGATGGGAAATCTCGACCAATGCAGACAGCAGCCTCCAACAACCCCTTCCTGGCTCTGGATGGAGTGAGGGACATCTCCCCGGTGGGAGCAACCTGGGGTGGTGATGGTCAGCACTTGCAGAGCAAAACCCTGCTGAGAAAGTTCTTCGGCACCAGCATGTCCATGGGCCAGCTCGAGTCCACAGGGGGCTGTGTGCCCCTGGCCACCATCCCACCCTGCTGCCCCAGGGCTGGTGCTGGGCTCCTGCAGAGAGTCAGGGCAGGGATGGATCCACGCAGGAGCTCAACAGTTTCCCAGCTGGAGAAGCATCTCCCTGCGTGGTGAAGAAGCGAGCCTGCACTTGATGTGGGTTTCTCTGAGCACACGTGAGCCAGGCTGGCAGGATGGAGAATGTCACTGAAAGGGGTGACAGCAGGGTGGGGACCAGCAGCGGGACATCGTGTCCCAGCGAGGACCAGCGGGATACATCCCCCAGGGTCATGGCTCAACCTCCCCACGACCGAGCTGCAAACAAGAAGACATTTAATTAATTATTTATTTATTTATAAAGACTGGGTTTGGGGTTTTTTTATCCCCCCAAAAAAACGCCTGCAGAGCTGCAGTGGCTTGTGTGCGGTGCAGGAGCATTTGTTGGAATGAGGTTAGCTGGGGCGAGACTGCGCTGCTGCCTTAGGGAGCTGCTGGAGATACAGCCTGTTCCCACTCACATCGGCAGATATTTATAGATACAGATGTTTCTCTAGCAGCAAGGTTCAAGCTTGATTTTCTTATTTAATTTTTTTCTTTTTTTTTTTTTACTCCCTGTCTTCCTTTGCATCTCCCCTTTGCTCTTCAAAGCGATGCTGAAGGTAGAGAAAACAGCTCCAGAAAGCAGTGGAGAGGCAGAGGAGTCGCTCCCCGCTCCGGGCTTTTAGAAATAAAGTGTCCCAGTGGTTTGGGGTTGCGCCCATGTCCCCACACAAGGCCGGGGGCACCTTCTCAGAAAGCCACAAACCCTCACCCCAGCCACGGCTGGCAGCTGGCCCGGGTCACAGCGGGCTCTACCTCCAGGTGCCGCAGCTGGAGAGCACCCGAGGGAGCGATATCAGCCCCTGTTCAGCAGGTGGAAACCGCGGGGAGCGATCTTCCGAGGGCAGGGAGGGGGCTGAGTGGGGCCAGGTGCCCTGGGGCACCCCCAAAAAACCCCCGTGCGTTCCACCGGGGGATGCTCAGTCCATGCCCCTGCAAAACAGAACAGGGATATTTGGGGCTAACTGGTGCTGGGGCTGTTTGCTCCCTGCTCTAAGGGGGATTTTTCCCCTCTGTGGGGTCCCTTTCTCCCCCTCCCCAGGGCAGGGCTCAACCCTGATGCCTGCCCATCGCCGTGGGGCTCTGCCGGGCTCACACACCCCGAGGAGCAGATGATGCTCGCCCACAAACCCAGCCATGCTCAGTTTATTCCTCCTGCTGCATTAACCCCACTGATTCCCCAGCATCTTCCTACCCCAAGGAAGGTTGGGGTGAACTTCTTGGGGAGGAAAAAACACCAAGTGAAATAAATGCATGCCTCAGGGGTGGACGACAGTGTTGGGAGATGCTGCCTCTGCCTCTGAGCGTTATCTTCGGAGGCTGGGCAATGGCTTTGCTCCACAATTAATTATACATGCTCTGTGGTCCATCTGGGAGGCATTAATAGCTCCAGATGCGGATCATGGGGCTCTGCGTGGCACTGTAAATACGCTGGAAGTCCAATTTGGATTTCCCCGGGTGCCTCATTTAAATGAATTATGTAAACTCTTTCCCCTCCTCTTTTGAGCAAAAGCCAGTCCGGCTGCTGCCTGATGTGTTAATCCCATGAATAAAATAAAAAACAAGGGAGACCATGCATTAAAGAAAATAAAGTGGTGCCTTGGAGCCCCCGGCAGCGCTGGCATCACCTGGGGACCGGGGCGGGCAGGGGAATGGTTTGGGACTGCGGCTGCCCCCATCACCCTGGACCTGGGTGTTTATGGGGGGTCCCCTGCTTCTGCACGGTCCTAAACCCCTTGGTGACCCCAGAAGGGTGCCGTGCCCATCCTTGGGTTTAAATTCAGTGTAATTTGGTGGTGCAGTGATCACAGCTCTCTTTGGTAAAGGAAACCTCTGAGTGACTTTGTCTGGGTTCCCCCATTTCCCACATTGCCCTTATTTCCCCTGTATCCACCATTCTGAGGTGCCCCCCCAGGGAGAGAAAATCAGAGCAATTAAAGCCCCATCAGTAGATAACGCCGGTTATGGTATTTGGGTATCCTGGCAGTGCATGGTCTGATCCTGCTCTCTGGACTGGGGCTGCGCCCCCGGTGTGGGATGGGGAGGGATGGTGGGAGGGGGACACCCAACCCAGGGCTGTGTCTTCTGCCGAGTGAAAGATGGCGGATGCTGGCTGATGGATTATTCACCCAGAAAATGAGAAGCAAAATGGCCACTCTGCTTCCAAAACAAGGTGGCTGCAGGTGCCAGGGGCTGGACCATGCCTCCAGATGGACCATTGGTTGAAGCCACCAAGATCTGGAGGCCTAATCACAGAATCACAGACTGGCAAGGGTGGGAAGGGACCTCTGGAGATCACCCAGTCCAACCCCCGGCCAGAGCAGGGTCACCCACAGCAGGTGGCACAGGAACGCATCCAGGAGGGTTTGGGATGTCTCCAGAGACGGAGACTCCCCCACCTCTCTGGGCAGCCTGGGCCAGGGCTCTGCCACCCTCACAGGAAAGAAGTTCCTCCTCATGTTGAGATGGAACTTCCCATGTTCAAGTTTGTGCCCGTTACCCCTTGTCCTGTCCCTGCGCACCACTGAGAAGAGCCTGGCCCCATCCT
>VYZM01013920.1:120073-130410 GCA_013398915.1 Dromas ardeola | reverse complement strand
GGAGGGAGGGGGGGTGGCTGGCGAGCAGCCCTGGGAGAAGGAATTGGGGGTGTCGGCAACGTGCGCTGGCAGCCCAGAACCCCCCCGCAGCCTGGGCTGCATCCCCAGCAGCGTGGGCAGCAGGGCCAGGGGGGGGATTCTGCCCCTCTGCTGCGCTCTGTGAGACCCCCCCGCAGTGCTGCCTCCAGCGCTGGGGCACCAACAGCAGAAGGACACGGAGCTGTTGGAGCGGGGCCAGAGGAGGCCCCGGAGATGCTGGGGGGGCTGGAGCCCCTCTGCTGTGAGGACAGGCTGAGAGAGCTGGGGGGGTTCAGCCTGGAGAAGAGAAGGCTCCAAGAGGCTGTTTGCAAGGGCATGGAGCGATAGGACGAGGGGCAATGGTTTAAACTAGAGCAGGGCAGGTTTAGATCAGATATTAGGAAGAAGTTCTTTACACTGAGGGTGGTGAGCCCCTGGCCCAGGTTGCCCAGAGAGGGGGTGGAGGCCCCATCCCTGGAGACATTCAAGGCCAGGCTGGATGAGGCTCTGAGCAACCTGATCTAGTTGAAGATGTCCCTGCTCACTGCAGGGGGGTTGGACTAGATGGCCGCTGAAGGTCCCTTCCAGCCCAACACATTCTGTGATTCTGTGATTCTATGATTCTATGATCCCAGCAGGGCCCATGGACTTATTATGTCCAGTATGCTGAAGTCTCCCCTGACCTGATGCTCTTCCACCAAAGGTATGTCTTCCTTGCTCCAGCCTTTCCCTATGGCCCCTGAGACCTGGGATTCCCCAAGATTGGTCTTGCAAGTGAAGAAGCAAAGAAGGCATTCAGTTCCTCAGCCTTTCCCATGTCCTGTGGCACCAGGCACCCCCTCTCATGGAGCAATGGACCCATATTTTTCCCAGTCTTCTTATTTTGGCCTATAGCAGCCCTTCTTGCTGGCTTTGACAATGCACCTTACAACTCCAGCAGACCCACCAGCTCCAGCACACATATCTACACCTGAACCCACTCTGCTTGTGGGGCCAGACCCCAGGCGAGGGGGCCGAGGGGCATCTGTCTGCACAGAGCAGAGGGTGGGAGACAGGGGTGGGCAGGCGGCGTGTTTCCCTGCCCGACCGGAGTCTGGCATGTCCGCCTGCAGCGGTGAGTGCTGCCCTGCTACTGGCATGCATAATTCAGGGGCTGAGATAAGCTGGGATGTGCTTACCCACTTCCAGACCCTAAATTTAGACAGCGGAGAAAGTACATGGGCATGTGGCAGCAGGCAGGCTTGGCGGGGCACAGGGCTGGGGCAGATGGGGAGACAACACGCCCCCTGTGTCCTTGAGGAAGAGGAGGGTGTCACGCTTCTTGCTCCAGAAGTAAAGCTCCAGGGTTTGGCCTCTGATCAGCAGTTGGCACGTATTAAAAAGAGCTTTTCTAAGCCTCCGTGGGCTCCCAAAAGCTGCCGGCTGGTTGCAGTCCAGCAGCAGGAGAGGTCAGCGCCCATAAATCGCTCGCTGACCTCAGCTGTCTCGAGTTGCCTCTCCTTTCGGGCGGTGGCCGGGGTGGGCGCTGGGGACGTGCCCAGCCTGGCTGCGTGCGGGCACGGGTCTGGCAGCGCCCGCGGGGCAGGCAGCGGCCTCGGGGACGTGATGGGCTGGCTCCGGGCACAGCCCCCCGGGGGGGAGGTGGGGGATCGGGCAGCTCCCATCGCTTCCCGGCTGGATATCGCAGCCCGGTGACACCCACAGCTGGAGTGTCCTTCAGCCTCTGTCCTCCCAGGAAGGGCAAATCAGGCGGAGGGGTATTTGTCCCCTTGGTCCTGCTGTCCCCCTGTGCCTTGCAGGGACGTGAGCCCGCTGGCATGCCCGCAGCAGAAATCCCACCGGCTCCATGGTCCTTGGAGGGAGGGACCAGTCCTCCCCACACTGTCCCCTCGTCCCCTTTGATGATGCCACCAGATGGCAGTGCCGGTATGAGACCGGCGCACACAGCTGCCGGACACGGGGGTGGTGGCTGGGCTCGGTCCCCGCCTGCCCCTGGGTGGCCAAGCAGGGCCCTGGCTGCCAGGGGGGAGAGGGCTCCCCCCTCGTGTCACAGGGATGTCCCCACGCCTGGCGAGCAGCGGCCACACCGTGGCCACCACCCAGAGCATCAGCCCCTCACCGTCCCCTGCTCGGGAGGTGGCTTGTCAGCGGCAAGGGCTGCCCTGGCCCAGAGCGGGATGCAGGGAGGCAGACAGCAATGTGACAGAGCTGTGACAGTCCCCGGTGCACCAAAGGACACACTGGTTTTACACCGCCCTGCAGGTGGGGAAGAGGAGGAATGGGAGATGAGGGATGCTGCCAGAGCCCAGGGACATGTGGCTGCCTCCAGCCCCCCCGCAACAGCCCCCCCAGCCCGTGCCCCACTGCTCAGCAGGGCTGGGAGCATCCTTGCCTGGGTACCCTTCATAAAACATCTTTTTTTCTGCTCAGCCTCCCCCCTCCGCTCCTTCTCCTGCATCCCTGAGGCACGAGCAGACATCTTCTTTCTCCTCCCACCGGTGCCTGGTTCATTAGGGGTCAGGTATCATTTTCTGCCCACCGTGGGGGGATTATAGGGCTGGGGGTGGCACCAGACTGGTGGCAAGCGGGGCCAAGCGCAGCTTGCCAGGGATGCCCAGGGACCTGGGGGGAAAACAAATGATCCCATGTGACTGTATCTGGGACAATACCAGCTTAGCCGTGGGCGCAGCCAGAAGGGTTCCTGCTGAGCCTGAGCGATGCTACTCATGGATAAACCTACATTACAGTAATTAATAATAATTAATAACTGAGTCTGTATTTGGAAAACCACCTAAACCCAGCAAGCACCTTTCCTCCAGAGCACCGCCTAGTGCAGGCAAGTGCAGGCGTGGTGTGAGGTGTGTTTTTGGGGTGATGATTTGGGGTTTGACAAAGCCCTGGTCCACGGGGTTGTCCTCCCTCCGGTGCCCTGGGGCTGGCCCCGCTCCTGGATGGAGCTTCTGGGGCACCCAGGACCCTTCCTCTGGGCCACCAGCTGCCAGCAAGCACGTCACAGCCGTGTGTTTTGGGTGCTTGGGGGAACTACCCCAAGATCTCAAGGTGCTGCTCATCCACGCTGGGACGTGGGGGGGTGGTCCACAAGGGAGGCCAGGAGTGAAGCTGCCCCTGTTTACTGCCAGCAGTATGTTTGTCTCAGCTGCGCTGCCTCCCTTGGGGTTCCCAGCCCCACGACGAGAAGAGGGACAGGCACAAAGCCAGGCTGGGGTGGGAAGGACAAATGCAAAAGTCCCGAGATTGAAGCATCTCCCTCCCCCCTTGTCTAGGGATGCCTTCGAGTCAGGGAATTAGTTTTCTGCTAAGCTCTTCTGCAATAAACAGAGACATGGGAGGACTAGCAATGGGTGATTGCATGGCCTTTAATTACGGGCAGAGGCAGGGTGTTCAGGGTCACGGGAGCCGGGATTCAAACCCAGCGCAAAGGAAAGGGATGATTTTCAGGAGGATCATTGCAGTGACTTTCTGTCTTTGAGCTCCTTATTTGTCTCTCTCGTTTGCCAGGACCTTCCCATCCTGCAACACCGCGGCCTTGGCAGCCCAATACGTCTCAAAAGCACCAGCCCTTGAGACCAGACCAACAGAGGAGCCTGATGGAGACCAAGAAAAACCTCTGAATCTAGTGACGGGCATCCCACCTGCTGGCAATGCTTCTGGGAAACCCACTGAGCATCGGGATTTGCATTTGCGACCCTCTTCAAGGACCTTTGGCCAGTTTGAGATGTCTTAAAGGCCGGTGGGGTGATGTGGAGTGGACACGGCTCGTGGTTCCCGTAATGGGACATCACCAAACCTATCACTTGTCATCCAAGAGATGGGGGTCTTCTCTCCAGAGCCTCTCCCAGGCAGAATACCGAAGGGCTGTGAGGCCAAGAAACACTGGCCACCCTCCGTCCTTGAAGCTCGATTTAGCCTGGGCTCACCGGCACAGTGACTGGCTGGAAAAGCTCCGGCATTTCCCTGCTGAGTTTAGACAGACGCGGTTTGTCTTGCTGGTGGCGGTGGCCAGATGCCTGGCCGGTGATGGATGGGAGTGTCACGTAGGAGTTTCTGCGCTGTCACAACTGCTGGGTCTCTCATGGGGTGGAAAATTTGGGGAGGAGGTGACTCCACTGCGAGATGAATGTCCTCCCCGAGGTACCAGGGTCTGAGCCAACAGAGGCGGTGGGGTGGGGAGGTTGGGGGAGGAAGAAGCAGGGTCACACCTTGATCTGAAGGTGTCCTTGGTCCACCTGGCAGGAAGATCTGCTTCTTCTTTCATCCCCAGCCTGCAGCCTCCAGGTTGCTGGGTGCTTCTGCTTTGCCGCTCACCCCAGCTCCGGCTTTGAGCCCCCCAGTTTGCTTTCCCGGCACCCAAAGGCTCCAGCCTTTCTCCAAACGCCAGCAGGAGCCTCCCCCAGCCCCTCGCCTGTTTTTCCCGACATCTCCCGGGTGTCAGGGTGTCCCCAGTGCCACTGGGCATCACCACCAGGGCAATGCTGGGGGAGTGCAAGTTCGGAATGCCCGTGGAAAGCTGCGTATGGCGCAGGCGATTTTCAAGCCAATTCATTTTCAGCCTTAATGATTCTTCCTTTCGGAGTAATGGCTAATGAGCCGTGGGGACCCAATTAGATTTCTCCAGTCAGCCTTTTGCCTCGTCCCTCGCCATTCAAAAGCAAAAAAAAAAAAAAAGAAAAAAAAGAAAAAAAAAAGCCCACAAGCGGCGGGGGGGAGACAATTAGATCAGTGTCTCTTTAATGAGTTCATGGCTCCAGCGGAAATATCTGTCTTTGTCAGGAGAGGCAGAAACCAAGCTGCACCCGTGGGTGAGCGTGCTATGGGGTGGGAGCCATGTCCCCCCCCTTTGCAGACCCTTTGTGGGGTGCAGGAGAGCCCACAGGGTGCCTCGACGGGTTTCGGGTTTGTTCCTTGCACCGGGTGCTTCACACAGCACCCATGTGGATCCCCGGAGCCGCCCGGCTTGTTTTATTAAGCACAGCAGCGAGCTGGGGTTTTACACCACGGTTCTGTGGGATGAAGGATGCTAATGAAGTCCAGATGCTCTCCATCATGAAGTATCTGTAGCAACAGAAGGAGGGGCAATGGTTTAAACTAGAGCAGGGCAGGTTTAGATTAGCCATTAGGAAGAAGTTCTTTACACTGAGGGTGGTGAGACACTGGCCCAGGTTGCCCAGAGAGGGGGTGGAGGCCCCATCCCTGGAGACATTCAAGGCCAGGCTGGATGAGGCTCTGAGCAACCTGATCTAGGTGAAGATGTCCCTGCTTCCTGCAGGGGGGTTGGACTGGATGGCCTTTAGGGGTCCCTTCCAACCCAACACAGTCTGTGATTCTGTGATTCTATGATCACGACTTGGGTGGAAGGACCTGTGGAGACCCCGCGGTGGGAGAGGCCCAGGGCCACCACGGTGGGGAGAAGCCATGAGATGCCGTTGGGAGCATCAAAGCAGCGACGATGCTCACCTGAGTGAGGATGAGACACGGCAGGGTGGAAGATGGCACCCAGTGAGGACCTCATTGTCCCCCACGCCCCGACGGTGGCTGCGGCAGCGGTGACGAGCCCCACGTGGCCCCGCCGAGCAGATTTTGCTTAGCTGCCTGGGCTATATTTAGCTGCCTGTAAAAGGGGTTAGCGAGCAGCGCCGGAGCCAGTGGCACAGCTAAGAATGTCAACGTAAGAGCAGCCAGGGATAAAAAAAGCCCAACCCGGGCGCTGGGAGCTTTGCACAAATCCCTCTGGCTGCTGGAGGCGGAGGCAGGCAGGCAGGCAGGGCTGCAGGCAGGGCTGCAGGCAGCACCCACATCCCCCCCCCTCCCCAGGTGGCACCGGGTTGTGGCCACTCGCTGTCCACCCGGCTGGTGATTTTGGGCTGCTTTGGCTGGTTTGCAGCATCCTGGAGTTGAGCCGGACAGTGATGGTTTGCCGGGGGAGAACGGGGCCTGAAATCCGGTGGTTTTGGTTAAATCCCAGGGCTTTGGGGGCAGGCAGCCCCCTCGGCAGGCAGGGGACAGTGGCAGGCAGGAGGGACAGCTGCTCCCCCCAGGTGTTTGCGAGGCTCCCCGCATCCCCAGCCAGGCATCTGGAAGGTACTGGAGCATGAACAACAGCTTTGAGCTTTTTTTTTGCCCACAAAGACATCTTTTGGGGATGCTTTATTTACGGTCAGTTAACTCCAACACGCCTTTCTTCCAAAGGCTCGCCTTGCCGCCCTGATCTCGTCTCTTAAAACAAAAACCTGGCAAATCCCACCACGTCCCAGCTCCTCCCAAACCCTCCTGTGCTGCTCCAGGCTCTTCTCCACCGCCCTGACCTCTCCTGGGTTCACCTCCTGCCCCTGTAAACCCGGCTGCTGCCCACAAACAGCCAGAATTAAGCCAATATAGGAGTCGATCCATAAGAAAAGTGGCTTCCTGAATGGTAGCTATTTTGTCCCAGAAATAATTTGCACGTTCTGCTTGTCCGTTGGGGTAGGTGATGAATATTTCAATGGCTGGGACTTTGTTTCCCTGCTGGGACCACAGGTCCCATGACGAACTGGCAGCAGGATGAGCCCCAAGCTGTGGCCGCATCTGGCTGCCTGATCCACCATGTCTTTGGGGCAGGAAAGATCTGCTGCTGCTGCTGAAAAAAAAAAAAAAAAGACATTATTTTGGTGGAAATTTCCCATTCTGCTGGGAACGGCAAATTTGCAGCTGAGTTGCAAAGACCTGTGCAACTCATTGCAGGTATTCAAGCAGCCTTGACCTACAGAAATACGGAAAGCGGCTCTCTGTCCCCCATTGTGGAAGGGGTGCGCGGGGCTGAGTGTGCATCCGAGGGCTGCTTGGCTGCATGGCACAGGCTCTCCACCACCTCCATCACGTCGTACTCGGGGCGGGGGAAGATCTCCACCACCTCCATCACATCGGAGCTGGGGGGGAAAGATCTCCACCACCTCCATCACGTCATACTCGGGGGGGAAGATCTCCACCACCTCCATCACATCGTGCTCGGGGGGACGACAATGCTTCAAAATTGATGTGCCCCACGGAGGATGGTGCAGCAAGCTCTGATCCAGATGGCTGAGTACCCAGAGCAAAGAGGATGCCCGGGAAGGACATTTCTATCTGCGGTGACCTTAACGCCTCCCGTCGAGGCAGAGATGGCCAGACTTGCATCTCGGCGTGACGCTCCACCCTGCCCGGTGACAAATTGCCTCCCTGGGAGGTGTTTGCTGGCATTTTCCCTCTTGTTTTAAATCCTCCAGGCAATGAGATGCTCTCGCTGCCTTCGGCCTCCAAGATCTCATGGACAGGAGGGATCCTGAGCCTGTTTTCCACAGATCCATCCCACAGGAGGCACCTCCATCCCTCCAGGGCTGGTATCCCCCAAGCAGGGATGGCCCCAAGGCCATGTCCTGCCCCTGCTCATGGAAAGTCCCTGTCCCCAGCCAGGGAACAACCTGCAGGTCCCCAAACCCTGTGACCCGTGTCCCAAAATAGCACCTTAACGGAGGGACTGACGCAGCCCAGGGGCGAGCTCGGCTCAGGAATAACCTTTCCTCCACGTCACCTACGTACCCGGCGAGACATCAGGGTCTAAACTGGACTGGAAATTAGGAAGATGCATCTAAAAGAGGAACAGTAATGCGCTGCTCCCCCTTGGAGGTGACTTTTAGCCCAGATCTGAGCCCGCAGCTCTGGGCACGTGGGTGGAAAACAGCCCTGCTGCTCCCCTGGACGCTGCCTCCATCCCTGGGGGGCTGCCCCTGCCCCACGGCAGCTGGAGGGTCGGTGGCTTTTAATGACCTTCCTGCGTAAGTGGAATAAAGCAGCTCAGCAGCGGCAGGAGAATAGACTCTCCCGGGCCCATTTCGTCCCAGCTCCGGACCCATTTTTTTAGGAGAAAATAGGATTTAAAGCAGGTGGCAGCACAGGGAGTGGTCCGACCCCATCCTCGCTGGCGTCACCTCCCTGATGGATGAAGCAGGGGCTTTCCCGGTGCTGGGGAGGGCACGGACATTATATTTCAGGTCCCCCATCACCAGGGACGCTCACCCTGCCGGGAGCACTCTGGGAAGAGGATCCCAACCTCTGCAGAGCCCGAGAGCAGGCGCGGGAAGAACAGAGGAAGAGCCGAGCAACCTTTGCTCCCAAGTCGGTGCAGCACCCAGCGCGGTGGCGCTGCCCTGTGCCAACACCAGGCGGGTGCTGCCTGATAAGGGAATAATTTTTCCCTCCCCCATTGCCGTGCCACCGTGCTTTTATATCACTGGGGCTTGTACCCAGGAGTTTTACGAGCTTCAGCTGGGAGTTTGGGCTCCTGACGCTCGCCATGTCCTGGATGGTTTGGAGAGGTGACTCGGTGCTAGCAACACTCTGGCTGAACATGGAGGGACTCAGGCACCTCTCGCGTGCCTCAGTTTACCCAGGTCCCATAGCCCAGCCATCCCCAAAGGATCACACTGGCAGAGGGAAGCGCTCAGCCCTGGTGGAAATGGGGACCACACTGTAGCTCTCCCCCAGCTCTCCCCCAGCTCTCCCAGGGCAGAGCATCCCTCGGGAGAAGAGAGACCCACACCAGGGTGCTCCAACAGGACCCTCCGCACCACCCTGGGCTTCCCTCCTCTCCCTCCCTGTCCCCCCAGCAGCTCCTCCCTTGCTCCCACACGTCTCCCAGAGCAGAGGAATGGCAGCCGTCCCCCTCGCCAGCCAGTGTCACATCCCATCAGGTGCCAGGCAGGATAAACATCGCTGATGCTCGGCCGGAGACTGCTCCGGAGAGGGGAGACAGTCAAGGAGAAAACGGAGCGTGAGGAGCTAAAAATAGCAGCTGGCGAAGGCTCCCCTCCCCGCCGGCCACGCGGGAGCTGCCAGTCGCCCGTCACCACGCGTGAGCGAGCAGGCAGGATGGATGTCCCCCCCGCTGGCTGGCGGGGACAGCTGGCTCCAGCCCCCCCTGAGCTTTGGGGGTACAGGGGTACCAGAGACAAGCGTGACATTGAGACCAGCCCAAGGCCTGGCCGCTTCAGTGGCTCTTGTCCCTCTACAGCCCTGGCTCGGTGAGGCACGGCTGAATTCGCCTTGCTGGTGGGTGCAGAGGTCGGGAAAGGATCGTCCTTCCCGGGGCAGCAACCTCGGCTGGGCCCGTGGGAGCCACCGACTTCTCCCCATGGCCCACGAGCCCCCGGCGGTGCTGAGCTCGCCCGGGGAAGGGACATGGCGGGCACCTTGCTCCGGGTGCCACGCATCAACCCTCACCAGCAGCAGGGAGAGGTTTGGCCAGAGTCAGGAATTTGGGAATGTTCCCCCCAGCCCCGTAGCAGCATCCCGGAGCAGGGCCAGGGGAGCAGTGATGCCGTCACCTGGGTGCACCCCGCTTCCCCAGCCCCGGGGACACCATCTGTGCGCCGCGAGAGACAAGAGGGTCCATTTCGGAGCCTCTCATCAAAATTGTGCTGCTTCCCAGTCGCACACGCAGGCAAGAGCACCAGCCGGGGCGGGGGGGGCGGTGGGATATCATTCCTGCATCCAAATTTGAGTTGCTTTTAATGCACACTCAGGGCGGCTCCATTCATCATGGCCTCCCCCCTCCCTCCCTCTCTGCTCCAGCTCAGGGGTGCGGCTGGGGAGCCCCCATGGCACACACTCACTGTTGGCCGTGTCCCCCCCTCCCCGTCCCCAGGGTGATGCTGGTGTCAGGCCAAGCGCAGCCTGGGCTGCCAGGATGGAGGCATCTGCTGTGCCCAGCATCCTTCTGCCGTGGGGACAGTCCTTGTGTTGGGTAAAACATGGGGCTGTGACACCATCAGGCGGATTTACCAGCCGGATCCAGGGTCTCCCAGTTCCCCCAGCCCCCCCCGGGCATCATACGCCACAGGGTTGCAGCCACATATTTTTAATTATTTTTTTTTTCCAAAGATTTTGAGCCTGGCAATTGTTTTTGGCTAAAATCAACGCGCAGGGAGGTGTGTGGGCTGGGGCCGAGCTGTCCCTGTGGTTGAGCGGAGCCCTCCTCACCCTCCCGCCTCGGGGGCCATGGGGCTCCTACCCCAGGGCTGCAGCCAGGGACCCTAATTCAGAAGAAATTTGGGGGTTTTGGCACCTTTTTCACAGCAGGCTGGCCGGGCTCCTGGGCTGAGTGAAGCTGCCAGCCACGCCGGGCTCCGAGCCCCCTGCCCGGGCTGGTGGGTCCTCCCGGCGCCGTATGGAGCCTTGTGGGGGGAGATGTGCCCCCGGGGCGGGGATGTCACCATCCCCCCCCCCCAAAAATGTCTCAGCGCAGGGGGGGGACAGCCCCCGGGCACGCTGGCACCCCCGATGTGAGC
>VYZM01013920.1:104612-118478 GCA_013398915.1 Dromas ardeola | reverse complement strand
CGGGGAATGGCCCTACCCTTGTCTCCACCCTTTATCTGCTCAGCAGCATCGCTCCCAAAAAAAGCAATTTTCAAGGAGGAAAGGTGGTGGCACAGCCAGGCTCTCCTCACATTTTTAAACTGGGGAACCACAGCGTTTCTTCCCAGGCTGGGCTGCTGGGAGGCTGTGCCTAAGGTCTCCCCCCCGACCCCGGGAACTGTGCCGGGCTGGAGCAAGAGACCTCAGAAGGCTCTAAACTGGATGTTGGGATTTTTGCAGCTGTAAAAGCGCTGCCGCTCCCAGCCCTGCCCCTGCCAGCCATGCTGGGGGCTGCCGGGGGCTTTGGTGGCTCATGGAGGGCTGTGACAACCCCCCCCGGGGACTGTGCCGGCTGTCCCCAAAGGCAGATGATGGACTGGAGGACAGAGGCAGAGGAGGTGGCTGGGAGCCGGGGGATGCTCGGTGGGACGCTGTTGGTGTCTGGGAGCTGGGGGATGCTCGGTGTGACACTGTCGGGGGCTGTTGCAGCCACCCCTGGGGGAAGTCTTAGGGCTCCCCTCCCCGTTCAGCCAGCGAAGCTCTGGCACCCATTTCTGATCCGGCCCTGCCCTCCCTCGCAGGACGGGGTGCTCCCATCCCCTGTGGGGACACAGCATGGTGAAGGATGGGGACAGGGGCCACAGCCCTGCTCTGACCTTGGCTCCTCGGGCTCCTCGGGTGGGCGGTTCCAGCGCCTGGCTCAGCCAAAGGGCGACGGATCCGGCTCTGCTCCATCAGGACCGGGGATTTCAAGCTGCGCCTCTGACCCCAGGGTGCCTCCTTGGCTTTCAATCCTTCCCCTGCCAGCTCCCCAGGGGCCAGGCAGGTGTCACTGGGTAGCGGGGAAGGTGCTGTGACAGCCACTGCGTCAGGGAATCCCGATGGTGCTCCCAGCCTCCGTGCAGGGATGGGGGAAAACATCTGGACCTCCTCCGTGCAAGTCCTCGCCGCAGGGGAAGCCCATCTGTCCCTCCCAAGGGGACGCCGCCTGGGGAGCAGGACACCCTGGAAGATCTCCACCTCCCTTCTCGGATGAGTTGCGGTGGGAAGGAGCAAATCTGCCGGCTGCCAGGGAGCTGGGGGGAGGCACATGCCGAGGCTCCCCAGGGAGCCGGAGGTACCAGCTGCAGCACGTGGCCTGGGAAGCCGTCAGCTGGCTCTGCTCCCCAAAAGTTAATTATCCGGGTGCCTGCACATGTCCTGCTGCTTTGGCAGAGCCGGGGGCCTCCTCCGAACTGAGCGCCACTTCCCCAGGGCACCCCGCTGCCCTCTCCGCCGTACCCAGCTGGGTGCAGGGGCAACCGTGGACTGAGCTGGGCTCTCCTCGGTGGGACCGGCCCAGCCTTTGTGGTGGGACCAATGTCCCCCAGCACCGGTCTGTGGGTTCACCGGGCAGGTGGGGACCTGGAGGAAGGGGATGTGGAGGAAAGGCACCCTGCGGGTGGTGAATGGAGGGGTCCCTGCGTGGGCCCTGCGTGTGGTGCTAACGCGGTGCCTGGGATGGGCAACATGGAGCATCGCTCACCCCGACCTGATGCAGCAGGACAGGGCTGCGGCGGGCAGACAGACACCCCCCAACTCTGGGAGCTGGACTGCAGTCATCTCCTGGTCCCAACCCAGTGGCAGATGGAGAAAGGGGACCTTGAGCTGGGAGAAAAGGCATCCCACAGTGCACAGCCGAGCCCGGGGCATTTCAAAAAGGCCTGGTGCCTCATGTCACCCAGCCCACAGCGCTCCCGGCATGGCACAGCCCGGCACAAGCTTGGTGGCACCCAGCTGTCACCCTGTGCCCCCCCAGATCTCCCAGCCCCTGCCCCTAGCAGCCCACGGCCTGTGTCGCAGCATCCTCACAGCTCCTTGGGTTTCCCCTGGCACAAATCTCCGCGCCACCCACGCGCTCCGTCCCCGCAGCCAGGAGAATCAAGGATGTCCCCGTCCTCAGCATCTCGGATTGGGTCCATCGGCTCCCACCCAGGATGCTCAGGCTGGAGCAGCCGACAAAAAGCCCTTTGGGGAGGAGGGAGCCTGCAACTGCTAAAGAATGAAGCCGATTTAGATGTGGGTGACACGTTTATTATGCAAAATTATAGTTTGTGCCGTCGTTGGAGCAGCTAACTAAAGGTTACGGTGGGAGCTGTATTACCCAGGGCTCAATCATCGTAATTACCTCCCATTAGATCACCCACTTTGCAACTGAGATGTGTGGCAGGGAAAGCTCCTGTTTGCCTCCCTTGGCTACGGGAGCAAGCGCTGATTTACCCGCAGTGCCGGGTTCCTCCCCGTGGGGGCTGCGGGTGGGTTTCCATCATCCCCACGCGAAAGGGGCTGTTGCTTTTGGACTTGGACACAAAAAGGACCTGAATGCAGATGATGGGACTGAGCAGAGCCACGGGGCAAGAAGTGCAGGGGAGACCGGGCCAGCCCTCCCACATGGCACCCAGCACCCTTGCGGGATCCCCCATGGGCACCTGAACCCCCCAGGGGAAATTCCTCTTCTCCTCCCACCACACCAGCAATTAAAGGTAATTAATTGATGGTGCGTGTAGGCAGGGATGCTCGCAAGCCCTGGAAGAGGTCACAGCCCACAGGCTGGCAAACACTGGGCTGGCCTGGGAGCGGCTGGAGCAGCCTCCATCCCTCCTGGGATGCGGTGGGATCCCTCTCTGCATCCCTCCCTGGGATGCCTCCATCCCTCCCTGGGATGCAGTGGGATCCCTCCCGGCATCTCTCCCTGCAATGCCTCCATCCTTCCCTGCATCCCTCCCTGGAATGCCTCCCTGCATCCTTCCCTGGGATGCAGTGGGATCCCTCCTGGCATCGCTCCTCAGGATGCCTCCATGCCTCCCCGCATCCTTCCCTGGGATGTCTCCAACCCGCCCTGGGATGCAGTGGGATCCCTCCTGGCATCGCTCCTCAGGATGCCTCCATGCCTCCCTGCATCCTTCCCTGGGATGTTTCCATCCCTCCCTGGGATGCGGGACAGCCTCTCCCAGCTGGGAGGTCTGGGCAGGGGAACACAGGCTGCTGGTGCGTGGGGGGGGGGCGGGTGCGAGCCAGGGGAGCTGCTGTTTGATGGGTGATCCCAATCCGCACCCAAACCAACGCGCGAGTGAGGGTCCCGCTGGCTGCTGTGCTCGCGTTGGATGCGTCCTCCTGCGTGGCGGTGCCGAGCTGGGTCATGTAGCTGTCACCTCCCCACTGTCACCAGGAAGCCAGGAGCTGCCAGCGCCAGTGGCCCTAAGGATTTGCCATGTTCCCACAACAAATAACCACAACCGGAATATTGCTGGTGATTTTTTGAGTGCTTTTCGCTTTCCTAAAGCCGGTGAGCGGGCGGGCTGGCAGGGCAGGCGGTGGCTGCGGCACAGGGATGGGGTCATCTTGCTGTGCCAGAGCTACTCCTGCCCCGGTGTTTTGCCCAGCCCGTGTGTCAGACCCCAGCGAGGGAGCTCCGGGCTCTGTCCTCAGGGATGCCATATTGCAAAGCAGCTCCATCCCTGCGAGTGGCGGCTTTCCCTGAGTCCTGCCTGTATCTCTGCACAGGGACCCCGCGCCTTCCAGCTGCCGGGGAGCAGGAGCCCTGCTCCGTGTGACGCTAAAAGCCAGAGGTGCTTGTTATTAGCACAAAGTGTAGGAAAAATTGTCCTGTCTAAGTTTCCCAGGGGAGAACTGGGAACACAGGAGAGACTGGGCAGATGGGGAGGAGTGATGTGCCCTGGGCTTCAGGAGGATGGAGAAGAGGACCCAGGATGTGGCTATTCCCTGCCCGGGGGAGCGAGGCCCGATGCACGCCCCACAGCCAGCGCAGCTGAGGGTGTCCGTACCCCCACCCCGTCCTGCGCTGGGTTTTGGGAGCTCTCAGGTGCAGGGTAAGTCCCCAGCAGAGCCCACAGCGATGCTGCACTGTCAGCCCACGTCCTGGTACCTCTGCCCACTGAGCTTTTAGCGCTTTGCTCTTTAATAAGAGCAACTCCGGCTTGTCCAAGAATGAAAATAAGACAGTCCAGAGGCCAACACATGTTCAGGTTTCCCGGGTGCTTTCGGCATCTGCCCAGGATGCCCAATGCACTGCTCCCATGGGAAAAATTGTGTCAATTTTCTCAATGTATGATCTTATCAGAGGTGCTCAGCTGGGCTGTGTTGGGAATAAACTGCCGAGTCCTCCACAGCACCTTTTTCCCAGCCCAATCCAGGTCTGTGGGATCAAAAGGGGATTTTCTCTGCCCTTCAGGGAAGGCAAGCCATGACGTGGTGAGCACCTGGAGGTCTGGAGGCACCCAGGCTGGGGCCGGCAGTGTTTGGGTTTGCCCTGCAGATGCTGAAGGAAATTTTGGGTTTGGATGTCAGCGAGCGCATGAGCTGGTTTCACTCTGCCCCTCCAGCAGAACTTGCTCTGATTTGTGTTTGCAGCGTTATAAGCTGAAGTGACAGTTTATACAAATAGCCTGAAATCCTGTCTGGAGAGACTCAGGTTGGATTTTGGTTTTTTCTCGCTGGCTTTCGTGAGGGTATTAAACAGAGCTGAACTCTGCCGTCATCCCTGAGCGTGACGAGACTGGGATTGATGGAGCAATAACGCACCCTTCGTTTCTCCCACCCCATGGATGTCAGCAGCAAAACCCACCTCTGGTGCTCATCGCCCCCTCGGCGCCCAGGAATTGTGGGGAATGAAGATTATCAGTGTCCCATTTTGGAGTCCTTCATTCTCACTCTTTGCCTTGAATGGGAATTTAGGTACCGGTATCCAACAAGCCTGGATGAGCCCCACCGCAGAGCCAGTGAAGGGAGGAGTTTATGCTCCATCTAGGCTGGCGTTGGTGAGGGCACGTCTCAGGGCTTAGCATGAAAAAGAAATTTCTAAGTCCTACAGCCGGAGGAAAAATGCTAAAAAAATAAGTCAGCCCTAAAGCATGCAAAAAGGAAAGAGAGGGTGAATAAAGGATGATCATTAAAAGCATCCTTATAACCTGGGGAGAGATTTGGGTGGCATAATTCAGGACTGGGGTATGAGCAGGGGTAGGACTGAGCACAGCCCTGGTCCTGCCCACCCCCAGGGCAGTGATGGGGACCAGGGAGGGAGCAGGGGAAAGGGAGAAGAGGGACGTCAGGATGACAAGAGGGACAGAAGGATGATGGAAGGGAGGAAGAGACACTTCAGCATGCCCCAAACCAATGGACGAGTCAATCCAAGCACGAGGAGGAGCCCTGGAGAAGAGCGAAAGCGGGTCAGGCTGGGAGGATGGGTGAGCAAGAGCAGGGAGGAAGGTCAAAGCGCAAAGCAGGACACAACGGGAAGGGGCTTAGAGGGTAACGAGAATTACTGCTGTAAGTACATTAATCTAACGAGGAAGATCCGCTGCTCAGCAGCGAGGGGAGGTGGTGGGAGCCCACATGTCGGATGCCTATTGGGCAACCCTGTTTGATGGAAAGTGCCTCGCATGGACGGCCAACCCCACGGTACTGGGATGCACTGGACCTTCCCAGGCTGGGCCAGGGATCTGGGGAGCTGCCAGTGTACCCTCCTCTCTGGAAACCTGCTGGGATGATTCCTCAAAGCTTCGGAAAGAAGCTGAGGCCATGTGGTGAGGAGGAGCCAAGGAAAAACGTGGAAAAAAATAATGTGAGACCCCAACGATGATCCAAGCATCCGGGCACACGTTCGCTTGGGTCCCTGCGCTGCTTCACTCCGTGCGGTGTCACCCTCACTCGAAAGGTGCCAGGCAGGATCCGAGCTGGCTCAGGTGCCTTCCCAGTCTGCCTGGAAACCTGACGATTCAGGTACAAAAGTGCCAGTCCATGGTTGGAGAGGTTTCGCTGCCGATGGGGGGCAGTGGGGTGCCCGCATCCCCCCGTGGGCAGGCACTGGCAGCTGCTGCCCTCCCGGCACCGCTTCCCATGGGGATCATCGTCTCCAGGCATTTGGGTTGGGACTTCCCTGTGAGCTGGGCTTGAAGCAAAACCCATTCTCCATCTCACTCTGCATCTCCACATTCAATATTCCTGCACCAGCCAGCATCCCTGGGGCCTTTTCCCTTCTCATTTTCTCCCCCTGCCCTGGAGACACTGAGTTTGGGACTATATTTATTCCCATCCTTCCCTCTTGCTTGGATCCTGGGAGCTGTTCATGGGCTGCTGACAGCTGACAAAGCCCATTTCTACGTGGCAGTGGTCGCCTGCTCAGCATCTCCTGGGCTCCAGCATGGGCAGCGCTGCTGCCACGTTGGGCAGGAGCCCTGCTGCCCGCGGCCAGAGGGACTGGACAGGCTGGAGAGGTGGTCCCCTGTGAACCTCATGAAGTTCAACCAGGCCAAGTGCAAGGTCCTGCACCTGGGTCATGGCAATCCCAGGCACAAATCCAGGTTGGGCAGAGAATGGCTTGAGAGCAGCCCTGAGGAGAAGGACTTGGGGGTGCTGGTGGGCGAGAAGCTCAACATGAGCCAGCAATGTGCACTTGCAGCCCAGAAAGTCAAACGCATCCTGGGCTGCATCCAAAGAAGTGTGTCCAGCAGGTCGAGGGAGGTGATTTTTCCCCCTTTGCTCTGCTCTGGGGAGACCCCACCTGGAGTCCTGCCTCCAGCTCTGNCGGAGATGCTGGGAGGGCTGGAGCCCCTCTGCTGTGAGGACAGGCTGAGAGAGCTGGGGGGGTTCAGCCTGGAGAAGAGAAGGCTCCGGGGAGACCTTCCAGCCCCTGCCAGGCCCTCAAGGGGCTCCAGGAAAGCTGGGGAGGGACTCTGGATCAGGGAGGGGAGCCGTGGGACGAGGGGAAACAGTTTGACACTGAAAGAGGGGAGATTTAGATGAGATGTGAGGAAGAAATTCTTTGCTGTGAGGGTGGTGAGCCCCTGGCCCAGGTTGCCCAGAGAAGCTGTGGCTGCCCCATCCCTGGAGGGGTTCAAGGCCAGGTTGGACGGGGCTTGGAGCAACCTGGGCTGGTGGGAGGTGTCCCTGCCCAGGGCAGGGGGTGGCACTGGGTGGGCTTTAAGGTCACTTCCAACCCAAACCAGTCTGTGATTCTATGAAACCGCCGGGACTAAACCTGCTGCCTCCGTGGGAGATCTCGCAGTTCTCCAGATTTTATCCTGTGTTTAATTATTGCCATCTGCTGTTCCAGGCTCCAGGGGCTGCTTGGTCTGTCTGGTGGCTGTCGGTCGCTGGTTAAATCAGCCTCGTTGGATTTTCCTCCCGTGTGGACTCATGGTTGATTTTCCTGGATGATGCTCTCATCCCTTTCCGATCTGGGGCAGCTCTTTCCTTCCCGGCTTGCAACGTTCATTTAATTCAACATTACGGTTACGCTTTGGTAAATCCTTCCCATTTTTCATCACGTTCATCCTCTCTTAATAACATCCACATCGTGGATTTTCAGAGGGCTCGCGCTGGGCTGCAGCATTTCCCAGCCTGTCATTGGCAAGGCATAGCACAGAGTCCATAATACATTGAATTAAACAAGGATGAAGAACCCCCCTTATAAAGAAAGCTGAGAACATTAAATGCTCCAGACCTACACTTCCAGATGAGCTAACAACCCATCAACCACTCTGAAGCTGAAAAAGCACATCCTTATGCCTGTGGTTAAATGAATCCTTAACGAAACTTTACAGCCATCACTATAACATCTCCCTGGTCCTAAACAGCCTGGAGCATTTCTGCTTCCTGTGCCCTGGGAGGGGGAACGCGTTGGGCAAAACTGGCCAGTGTTGTGTGACCGCGGTGGGCACCAGGAGATGTCCCGTGGTCCCCATGGCGGTGCTGGCTCTGGCAGCAGCCACCGATGCTGTTTCGGGTGAGCCCGTCAGCATGGTCTGCTCCCTCCCCAGGCTGTGGCAGAGGGGACATCCCTGCCTCCGTCGCTGGGGAGGATTCACGTATCTGCTGCCCATGGCGGTGTCTGACCCCGAGCTGAACCCTTGCTCTCTTCAGCTGCTCCATCCCAGGATGGTTCACACCTTTCTCAGCCCATTCAGCATCTTCCTTCCTTAAGCCGGGCCTTTTATATCCAGGGAAATGGGAGATTAAGTCAAACCTTCGAGCAGGAATGATGCCACGGCAGAGGGACGACCTCCACCACCAAACCCTGCTGCCCATCCACCCAAACCCCAGCGGGACGGGGACGAGCTCCTCCTAATGCCCTTGGCTGGTTTCCTCCCATTGACGGCGAAGCCCGAGTCTGGCTCAGGGTGGCCATAGCGTGTCCCTGCCTGTCCCTGCCTGCGCCTGGTGTCCCTGCCTGCTGGTGGTAGGGGAAGGGGTGGCTGTTTCCAAACCAGGTCAGTCCCTGGGCTGGGTCCATCCTGCAGCTTCCTTGGCTCACAGCTGGGAGAGGAGGAAGAGGGGGAAGAGGAAGAAGGAGTTGGGTTCTTCTCACCCCAAACCAGTCTTCCTCCCAGGGCTGATGCTCCGGGTCTCGGTAGGGGTGTCCATCTGTAGCACCTCCTTCACAAGCTGTGGATTTGGGCTTTTTTGGGCTTGGATGAGGAAGGTTGGAGCAAAGAGCAAGCAAGCAGGGAGCAGGGGCTGGGACAGGAGCCCTTCCTCCCCCTGTCTGCAGGTACCGAAGCTCCCCAGGCTGTGCCGGGCTCCAAACACTGAAGATGAGCAGTGGGAAAGCACCCAAAATGGGGGCTCAGGAGATGTTTCCTGCAGTAGATCATCCCGCAAGGAGCTTGCTGAAGGCAAGGTCTAATCCTGCACAAGGTGCCCAGGCAGCCTGGACGCTGGGCCACGGGGTGGGGATCCGCAGCAGCACATGACGGGGTGGGATGGCAAAATCTTGTTCCTCTTCTCTTTCATCTTGTGATCGTTTTACATCTCGCCCGCTGGCCTTCAGCCAGACCATCACCTTTCCCTCTTCCGCTTTAATTCATCATCGCCACGGCCACATTGTGTTACTGAGCACCCCCAGCCCGTACCGAGCAGCTCAGCGTGAGCCCACGGTTCTCGCCCGTGTGGCACGAGAGCGTCAGGGCTCAGCGACACCACGGGGATGAAGCTCTTGTGTTGGGAGGATGTTGCGTTGCAAGAAGATGCCTGAGGGTTGGGGGCATCCCAGCCTGGACATGGCCTTGGAGGACATTTTCTGGTCTCCTGGGGGCTTCTGTGCAAGAGGCAGCTTTTGCCATGATGGGGACTGGCTCGATTCCCAAGGGACTTGACCAAGGGGACATGACATGTCCCTGTGCCGTGTCCTCCCCCCACCTCTTCCCAGTATCTTCCACCCCAGCCCCTCTCCAGGAGGGATTAAGGTTTATTTCTGCCCTCCCATTAGGGGCATTAAAGCAGGAGCCAGTGGCCCCGAGGACCTTCCATGTGACTCCAGGAGCTTTTTTAAGTTGAGACCACACTAAGCCTCCCAGAACCGGTCCCTGCTTAAGGGGGAAATCCCCGCTCGCCCGGCAGAGACCCGGGGTTTATGCAACGTTATTTGCCCAGCGCTGGGCTGGATTTGTGCCCGCGGGGCCGAGGGGACATGGCAGCGCTGGGCATGGGGCGGACATTGGTACCTTGGACCTGGCTCCCAAGGGAGCCCAGGCATGCAGAGGGACAGGGGACAGTCCACTGGGCTCCCGGGACAGTCATGCTGCATCTCAGGAGTGCTCAGGATTCCCCCCTTCCCGAGACAACCCCCCAGGGGTTTTGGTCCCCTTGGGGGTCCCAGCAGCTTTTCCATCTGTGCCAGCATGGAATTCCTGATCCCTCTGCACGGCTTTTCGGGGCGCGGGGTGAGCATATGGGGTGTAGCCCCTGCCCGTGTCCTGGGAACCCTGTCCCCGGCGTCCCCGGAGATGTGTAGCTGCGGGAAGGAGATGGGCAGGATCCAGCCTGGTCCTGGTGGCTGGTTCTTGCCCGGTTCTCCAGCGCGTGAGCCAGCAGGGGCGGCCGGGGCTGCCGGGAAGGCAGCTTCGATCCAGCCCCGCAGGGCTCCTTCTTGCCGGGGTGTGCAGAGAGCCGGTCTGTGTGTGTGTGTACGTGTGTGTCTGTGTGTATACACGTGTGCATTCATGTGTACATGCATCTGTGCGTGCATGCCTGCTCACATTCACAGATGCTTCTATGCATCTGTGTGCATGTGTGGTTGCATGTCAGCATGCATGACTTTCCATACACGTGTGTGACAGGAGTGTACACGTATGTACACATGTGTGTGCTTGTGCACGCTCACATGCTCACACCATCACGCACGCCAGGCGTGTGAGCCCCATCCCACCCCAGCCCCTGTCCCCCAGCGGTTGCCAGGGTGACACGGCGGGGGCTCCGCTGCCATCACGGATGCCACACACGGCCCGCCCGTGTGCCGGTGCCCGGAGCAGGGACTGCGGGGCCCAGGGCTCCCGCCGGGCAAGCGGGCGTTTCTGTGGGGCACTCGGTGCCAGAGCAGGGACGTGAGCTTGAACGTGTGGTCTGTGACGAGAAAATCTGTCACCAGGAGGTGACACAGCACCGGCACAAACATAAGCTGGCAGGAGCTCTCACGCTGACATAGGGGTACACACGTGTGCTGGCGTGCATACAGGGCACACGGCGTGCACCTTGTGTGCCAGGGGCTGCCACGCATGCACACACATGTGCCACAATGCAGCATGCCTGCACACGTGTGTGCCAGGGGGTGCCACGCGTGTGCCAGGGGGTGCCACACATGTGCCAGGGGGTGCCACGCATGCACACACATGTGCCGTGGGACAGTATGCATGCACACACACTTCCCATGGGACACCACACGTGCACACACATGTGCCAGGGGATGCCATGCATTCACATACATGTGCTACAATGCACCATGCATGCACACTCATGTGCTATGGGACATCACACATGCACACACATGTGCCAGGGGATGCCACGCATGCACATGCATGTTCCATGGGACACCACTCATGCACACTCACATCCCAGGGGATGCCATGCATGCACACACATTTCCCATGGGACACCACACATGCAAACACGTGTGCCAGGGGATGCCATGCATGCACACGCATGTGCCATGGAACACCACACATGCACACACATGTGCCGTGGGACACCACGCATGCACACACGTGTGCCAGGGGATGCCATGCATGCATGCACATTTCCCATGGGACACCACATGTGCACACACATGTGCCAGAGGGTGCCATGCATGCACAAACATATGCTACAATGCACCACGTATGCACATACGTGTGCCAAGGGATGCCAAGCATGCACATACATGTGCTGTAGGTCACCATGCATGCACATGTGTGGCCACCACACATGCACACCCTGGGGCTCCGCTCCGTCTGCGTGTACCCATGCACTCGCACACAAGGGCCCAGCCAGAGGTGATGCACGCAAACATGCACACACGTGTGCCAGTGCACACGCCAAGGCCTGCAGCTCCAGAGTGCGTGGTGCACGTGCGCACACACAGCCATGCAGGGAGCATCACGCCCCTGCTGTGTCTTTGACACTGCACGGCTACCGCTGGCAGTGCCACCAGCTTGTCACCCTTGTCACCCACCTGAGCCTCGCTCCCTGCCTCAGTTTCCCCACCTGCAAAGGGCCTGGGTCCTGCCCTGTGCGCAGCAGCTGTGCGGTGACTAATCACCTCCTGGTTAATCATTCATTTCTCCTCCTCGCATGCAGCCAGGGCCACTCGTCCCACTCTGCACAGCACCACCGCCCAAGGACTTGGGGACCTTGACTCGTCCTCTGCCGGAGAGCGATTCCCAGGGGGACGCCGGTGAGTTTGTGCCCCCCACAGCAGGACAAGCTCCCACTGCCACCAGCTTGGGGACACCAGTCCCAGCATTGCCACCAGCATCCAGCCTGGTGATGGTTTGGGGGGGNTGGGGGGGGGTCCCTGTGCCCCATGAGCGGGTGGAGGGGGTTTGGGGAGGGTGGAGGCCACCCCTGTCCCTGCAAGGTCCTGTGCCACCCCCTGCCTGTGGCTGCAAAACCCTTCTGCAAACCTCCAAAAGCTTTACCAGGGCTGAGCAAACATCCCGGTGAGGTCCCACAGCGGCGTGCACCGGGGCCGGCTCCACGCCGCGGGATCTGCACGATGCCGAGGGGGTCCCAGCAGAGCCCCCCGCCCACCCAGGGGACCCCAGAATCATCACCGCCTGCCCTGGCTCAGCAAGAGGAACATGGTGGGGTCCCCAGGTTGGGGATGACGTGTCCTTGTCCCCTGGCACTGCAGCTGGTCCCGCTGTGCCCTGTCCCTCCTCCATGTCCCCATCCCTGCTCTCCATCCATCCCTGGCTGCCATCCCCTCCTTCTGCCTGCCCACCATGGAGGGGGGGCCCTGCCCTTCGTGGCCTGGCTTGGTGTAGCCCCCCCAGGTGCTATGGGTGCCCTGCGTGGGGCCACAGCCTCCCCCGCTCCCGGGCTAGCCCCCCGCTCTCTCCAGCCCCAGGAGCCATCGCTGACCCCCTGCTCTGCCTCCCCCCAGGTCAGAGCCGGAGGGCACCCAGCCCGGAGCCCCCGTCTCCTGTGGGGTCCCTCGCTGGCCGGGAGACGTCGGGAGGGGGAACCGCCAGCCCGGGGAGCGGAGCGGGACCCTGGGCACAGGACAGACGCACCGCCAGGCCAGGCTGGAGGGTGCCCGGTAAGGCTGCTCGGCGTGGGGGGCTCTGGTGGCACCCCTGAGGACCCCCCCATCCTCCATAGTGCTGTCACCAGCGGAGATCACAGCACCCAAAGGTGCTGTACTGAGAGCAGCCCTGGGGAGAAGGGCCTGGGGGTGTTGGTGGGTGAGAAGCTCAACACGACCCAACAATGTGCACTGAGAGCCCAGAACCCCCCCGCAGCCTGGGCTCCATCCCCAGCAGCGTGGGCAGCAGGGACGGGGGGGGATTCTGCCCCTCTGCTCCGCTCTGTGAGACCCCCCCGCAGTGCTGCCTCCAGTGCCGGGGCACCAACAGCAGAAGGACACGGAGCTGTTGGAGCGGGGCCAGAGGAGGCCCCGGAGATGCCGGGAGGGCTGGAGCCCCTCTGCTGTGAGGACAGGCTGAGAGAGCTGGGGGGGTTCAGCCTGGAGAAGAGAAGGCTCCGGGGAGACCTTCCAGCCCCTGCCAGGCCCTCAAGGGGCTCCAGGAAAGCTGGGGAGGGACTCTGGATCAGGGAGGGGAGCCATGGGACGAGGGGGAACGGTTTTAAACTGAAAGAGGGGAGATTTAGATGAGATATTTGGAAGAAATCCTTTGCTGTGAGGGCGGTGAGCCCCTGTCCCAGGTTGCCCAGAGAAGCTGTGGCTGCCCCATCCCTGGAGGGGTTCAAGGCCAGGTTGGACGGGGCTTGGAGCAACCTGGGCTGGTGGGAGGTGTCCCTGCCCAGGGCGGGGAGGTTGGAACTGGGTGGTCTTTAAGGTCCCTTCCCACCCGAACCATTCTATGAACCCTGGGCAGGGGGCAGTCCAAGGGCAGGGTGGCGCTGCGTTCGCTCCTGCAGAGCCCCGTCAGGGTGGGCAGGGGGCTCAGCCCTGCTCCGGGGGGAGCTGCAGGCAGGGTCCCCTTTGCCCTCCGTGCCCAGAGGGGCTGATGGGGAGGGAACTGTGTCTCTCCAGGGTTAGCATGACCGAGGTGGAACCCGTGCTGGACTTCGCATCCTCTGGGAGAACGGGCCGGCGCAATGCCCTGCCCGACATCCTGGGCTCCCCAGCCGGTGTCAGCCCCTCCGACCTGCCCCTCAAGCTGGCCGAGATGTCCCTGAGTGCAGGTGGGTGATGGGGAAGATGGAGGATGATGTGGGATGGGCGGGAACCAGTACAGGTTTGGGGGCTGACCTGCTGGAGAGCAGCTCTGTAGAGAGAGACCTTGGAGTCCTGGGGGACAACAAGTTGCCCATGAGCCAGCAATGTGCCCTTGTGGCCAAGAAGGCCAATGG
>VYZM01013920.1:75435-95691 GCA_013398915.1 Dromas ardeola | reverse complement strand
GGACAAACCCCCCCCGAGCCGTGAAATCCCAGGGAGGAGGGTAATGGCGGGTCCTGCTCTCTCCCCGCAGTCCGTGGTCACACTGGATGGAGGCAAACTTGTCCATGTGCAGAAGTGGGAGGGGAAGGAGACATCGCTGGTCCGGGAGCTGAAGGATGGGAAATTAATTCTGGTAAGGAAATAAAAATGGTTTTAAATCAGCCCGGAACAGGGCAAGCCGGGAACCGCGCGGGTCCGGCCCGACTAAACCCCCCACCGCCATTTCTGCCACCAGACTCTCACCATGGGCAACGTCGTCTCCACCCGCACCTACGAGAAGGCGACATAGACGCCGTCCCCAGCTCCCCCGCCCGTCACCGGTGCCACAGTCGCCCCCCTCATCGCCTCCATCCTCGCCCTGCGCCGGGCACAGTTTGCCGCGGGCTCGGAGCCCGCTGTGCCCGCTGGGGCTGCCCGCTGCCCCCATCACCTCGTGGGGCTGCCTGGGGCTTGGGTGGTGGTTTCGTGGTTTGGGGTGGTTTGGTTTTTTTTATTAAATAATGGGAAAACCCACCTGGAAAAATAATAAAGGCCATGTTGTTACAACTCTGTGATCAGTTTACTTGGAAAAAGGCTTTTTCGGCACGCGTCACCCATAGCGTTGAGCCACGCAGGTCTCAGCCAGGCTGCGGGGAGCAGCGTGGGGGTTAAATCCAGCCCGGACACCCTGGCAGAGACGGGGTTGAACGACCAGCGATCCCAGTAGCCCGTCTCAGCTGGTTCTCTGAGCTGTGGAAGTAAGAGTTCATTACAGTTAGAAATGTGCTATTCCGGGGGGAATATGAGTTTGCTCCCACGGCAGCGCTGCCATCGGTCATGCAGGCACGCTCCATCCCAGCGAGAGCGACTGTTCCGCCACCCGTACAGGCAGGCGCTCTCTGCCAAAGTATCAGCTGATGGAGCACGCCCAGCAGTGGGCGAGCCAGGAGTCAAGGTCACAACCACTTCATGTCTAGGTTTGGGAAGGGAACCGGCCCAAAAGGGGGGACTTGGCCAGGGGGAACTGGGGCAAGGAGCACTGGGAAGGGCCCAGCGGAGGGAGAAGGGGCAGGCTGCCTCCAGCAACCCCGAGTCCTCCCCCTGCCGCGCCAACGGGCAATCGCCAGCCCCACTCTCACTTCCCCGCAGAGCCAGAGGCACCAGGAGTGACTCAGCTCCCCCAGTTGGGCGCATCTGCCCTGGCAGGGACGAACTGCTCCCCGCAGACTTCCTCTGCGGTCACCGCAGACCGGAGCAACCCCGGAGCCGGTGCAGCACAGCCCGGCCGTCTGCCATCCCTTCCCCCTGACCTTCAGCTCCAGTTACAAGATTTATGCTCCAGTTGCTCCTCACCAGAAGGCACCAGGCTTTTCGTAGGGGTCACCTCATCACACACCCCCTTCCCGCCCCAGGGAACCTCTGAAAACAGCCAGGACTTAAAAAAAAAACCACAAAATCCTCTAATGCAGGTCATCCCCTCCCACGCAGCTAGCCCTGTCTTTCCACGGCCCAAGACAAAGCGTGGAGCACACAAAAGAAAAGACCCAGTGCAAAGTACAACTGGAGATTGGAGAGATTTATTTTCCACCACTTACCAAGGCGGCAAACACACCACAGCTAATGTTTACTTAAAATATCTCCACTCCCCCTTTTGCTTCTTACTCTTCCACTCCCAACGTTTGCGGACAAAATGAGTGAGGCTGGGGACGAAAGCCAAGGCTCTGCGCCGTCACCGGCTGGGAGGACGCAGCCCCATCGTGGGGCTCATCAACAGCCACCCCTCTCCCCGAGCACGGTGCGGCGATGGGCAGGGAGAGCACAGCTGCGCAGCTCCACCTTTTACAGGCAACAGGCCGGGGGCTGATGTCACACAGGCTGGGGGCAGCTGGCCGCGCTGGCCAGGGCGGCCGCCGAGTGCTGGCAGCTTCCCCAGCGAAACATGAGGCTTTGGGATGGGAGAGGTGCTGACGAAGGGGTGTAATTAGCCAGTTTTGGCAGGAGAGCCTACCGGTGGGAGAAAACGTCACCCCGCGCCTAAGGTAACAGAGGACAACTTGTCTCAAAGTCAACACCTGTAACACCACACGCCGAGCGTTACTCTTAGGAGAAGGAAACTCCTTGTCCCTGGAGCAAGGGGCACATGCTGATTCAGTTCTGCTCGCTCCTCGTGGTGTGCGGCAGGGACTCACGACGTCGGTACCCCGCCTGCCCGCCCCTCAGTCCCGGGGCTTCTTCTTATGCTTCTTTTTCTTCTTCTTCTTCTGAGCCTTGCTGGGCTTCCCCGAATGCTTGGTCCTCTTGCTGGCTGGCTGAGCCCCATCGCTGTCTGAGTCCGAGCTGTCCGAGTCCGACTCGGAGGACTGCTTATTCTTGTGCTTCTTTTTCTTCTTCTTCTCCTAGCAAATGAAGGAAAATAAATGAAAAGCCTTGCACGTGGGAAAACATCACTTGAGCTCAACCAGGGCAGCGAGACGCTTTCTGTAATGAGCGCCTTACGAGCTGTGACAGGGGCGAGCCTGTTCCGACATGGAAGGTGCACACAGCTTCTGCCCCAGCACGTCAGGATTTACCCACCGCTGTCGATCCACAGCTGCACCGGGCAGGGTATGGCAGCTATCAGAGCACAGGGGTATCAAAATGGAAATCCAAGCCTGAAAACTGTTAGTCAAACCACAAGAGAGCCCTTGCCGTCCCCTCCACGGCCAGAGCTTACTCCATTATTTGAGGCTATTCTTTATTAATAGAGATTGTCAGGATGAAGCTTTTTTGCCAACAAAATGGGTTTCTAAAAGAGACAGCTGGATGCGAGCGCCATCCCTGCTTCTCCACCCCATCAGCAGCCCTCGGAGTGCCAGGAAATGAACGCTGATGCGCTGGAGCACTAAGGACAGCACGCCCTTCTCCTTGCAGGAAAGCCCAAGCGATGCCAGTCGGGCTTTCTCGCAGCCGTCCCCGGGGAGGAGCTGGGCTGGGGATGAGGAAAGAGCTTTTGCAAGCAGCAGCTCTTTGCACAATCTCAAAAGAGATTGCGCACCCTCCTGCCCTCGCAGCCTCCCACCGTCTGCCCTGCACAGGCAGAGTCCGGGGGCAGCGCTGAGCCCCCCGGGGCTGGGTTTCTGCAACGCCCTGAAGCAACAGCTCCACAGAGCTCAAGACCTGATGTTTAGATGCAGAGTAAGAACAGCTGGTGCTGGAATGAAGCTCCTAAGGAACTCCGAAAGGGAGCGAAACCCTCCATTTTGAGACAGTAACTACCAAGCAGAGGTTACATTCATCAGTGTAACCTCAATACAGAGGTTATATTCATCAATGACCTGGATGAAGGGATGGAGCGCACCCTCAGCAAGTTTGCTGATGACACAAAGCTGGGGGGGGTGGCTGACACACCAGAAGGCCGTGCCGCCATACAGAGAGACCTGGACAGGCTGGAGAGTTGGGCAGAGAGAAACCTTATGAAATTCAATAAGGGCAAGTGTAGGGTGCTGCACCTGGGGAGGAATAACCCCCTGCACCGGTACAGGTTGGGGGCTGACCTGCTGGAGAGCAGCTTGGTGGAAAGAGACCTGGGAGTCCTGGGGGACAACAGGGTGACCATGAGCCAGCAATGGGCCCTTGTGGCCAAGAAGGCCAGTGGCATCCTGGGGGGCATCAAGAAGACCATGGCCAGCAGGTCGAGGGAGGTCATCCTCCCCCTCTGCTCTGCCCTGGGGAGGCCACATCTGGAGTGCTGTGTCCAGTGCTGGGCTCCCCGGGTCAAGGAGGACAGGGAACTGCTGGAGAGGGGACAGCAAAGGGCTACCAAGATGCTGAGGGGACTGGAACATCTCTCTGATGAAGAAAGGCTGAGGGATTTGGGTCTCTTCACTCTGGAAAAAAGACGACTGAGGGGGGATCTCATCAACGCTTATAAATACTGAGAGGGGGGGTGTCAGGAGGACGGGGCCAGGCTCTTCTCAGTGGTGCCCAGGGACAGGACAAGGGGTAACGGGCACAAACTTGACCATAGGAAGTTCCACCTAAACATGAGGAGGAACTTCTTTCCTGTGAGGGTGGCAGAGCCCTGGCCCAGGCTGCCCAGAGAGGTGGGGGAGTCTCCGTCTCTGGAGACATCCCAAACCCGCCTGGACGCGTCCCTGTGCCACCTGCTCTGGGTGACCCTGCTCTGGCAGGGGGGTTGGACTGGGTGATCTGCAGAGGTCCCTTCCAACCCTATGATTCTGTGATTCTGTTACCCTGAGATCAGTACCGCAGCACACCTTCCACCGGAATCACATGGGGCAGAGCATCCCACAACAGATAAAGACTTTAATGCTGCAGTACAGAAATTTATGTATATTTAATTAGACAGCAGTGCTGGGGGAGGGGATGTGACCTGCCTGTGCTGGCAGCACACACAGCCCAGCCCCTAGCCCCCCTCTGCCCATCGCTTCACCCCTCTTCCAGCAAGGAGCAGGAGGACAAATGCTGACCGCGGCTCCGGGGAGCCGGCCGTGCCCTCCGAGCCCACTGCTGGGTAAAACACCGCCCTCCGGCCAGGATGGGCCGGGGCTGGAGGCAGACGGGGCAGCCAGCACCAGGGTGAGGGGTCCCGGTGCCAGGAACACAAGTGGCTCGGAAGGCATGAGCCAGCATCGTCAGCTTTTGTGCACAAATAAGCAAACATCCACATCTGATCCCAGCACAACTCACTTTTCCAAGTGCCTGAATACCCACAAGAATTATCGCATAGACCAACTCTCAGAATGAAATGGAAGATTTTTTCTTTTTTCAGGTATATTTTATAGGAAGATGCTTAAGAAAAAAAACAACAAAAAAAACCCAATCATCTTGCAAAAAAATGTAGTATTTTCCCTAACACCCCTTGGATCTGGGAAGTAAAGGAAAGCAGCATGCAGGTGAGTGAGGCCCTAAAAATAATATTAATATTTTGCATATGCTTTAACATAAAGCTCCAGCTTTCCATCTAAGTCCAGCCACACTGGCCTCCAATAAGGATCCACCCATTTCTCCCATGGCCACATCAACAAAGAGACCTTCCTGTGCAAATGGTTATTGTGAGTTTCCATCCTATTCCAATAAGAGGAAAGAAGCAAAAGAGGGTTTCAAGAAGCGGAGATGCCCCGGCAAGGCAACGCAAGCCCGCGCGACTGCCTGCAATACACCACCAGTGAGGGATGCAACCCAGTGAGCAGAGCTTGCTGCTTTGACTAAGCCATTTTTTAAGCATTTGTGCTTAAAACGAGCTGCACCTTCCTGGGTGCTCGCTGCTCTGGAACTGGTGCACCCATAAGAGTGGAGACAATCTTTCCCAATCTTGCTGCAAACCATCACCCTGTTCTCTTCCATAATTCAACCATGCAGCCAGGTGCCAGTGACACACGCACTGCTGCCAGCTGCACTGGATGAGGGTTTGTCATCCCCCAGTCGCAGCCCAGCTCCCTTCACCCTACACGTACTTTAGACTGGTGTCATCCTGGGTTTGTAAAAACGTGCCCCTCGGATGAGATGGCACAGCAGCATTGCAGCTGGGGTCAACGTGAGCTCCTGAAGCAGGGCAGGAGCCATGGCAGCCGGGCTCAGGTGCCCACTGGGCTGCCCCGGCCGGACCATCACCCTGAGCACTGTGTTCACTGGCACCACCTCAGCTGCCATAGTGGAAAGGCATAGAGGAGCTGGTTACTAAACAGCAAAATGAGGAAAGAAAACCCATTAATTTTAGGTACGTGCATCCAGCAGTTGCCTGTGCAGCAGACAGCGAGATAGGCCTTTCCAGTTCCTCCTGGAAAACACTTCTCATGGAGCGTTCTGAGGGAAGTGGGGATGTTTAGCCTAGAGAAAAGGAGGCTGAGGGGAGACTTTATCACTCTACAACTCCCTGAAAGGAGGTTGTGGTGGAAAGGAGGTGGGGATCCGTCCCTTCTCCCAAGTAACAGGCAATAGGACGAGAGGAAATGGCCTCAAGTTGCATCAGGGGAGGTTTAGATTGGCTATTAGGAAAAATTTCTACACCAAAAGGATTATCAAGCACTGTAACAGGCTGCCCAGGGCAGTGGTAGAATTGCCATCCCTGGAGATATTTAAAAGACAGGCAGACGTGGTCCTGAGGGACATGGTTCAGTGATGGTGTTTGTCAGTGTTAGGCTGATGGTTGGACTCGATGATCTGAAAGGTCCCTTCCAACCTGGGCAATTCCATGATTCTATGCTGACCACCACCTCTGGAGGGCTGAGCTCTCCATCAGCAGCGGTAATGAGTCTGCTGAGCCTGTGCCAACGGGTGGGAGAAGCCCAGGGCATTCAGTTCCTGGCATCACTAGGCCAGGAAAAGGGCTCTTGGTCAGCCAGACAAGAAGCCGTGTGTCCCAGGCTCCCCCTCCCCCAATTTAAAGAGGTTGAATGACGTCTTGTTCAGAGCATGGCTGTGCACAGGCTTTGGGGAGCAGCACAATGGGAGACGGACACTGGTCAAATGACAGCCCCAAACATAACACATAAACGTGTTTTACATTCCGCTACAGAAGGGAGTGTAATGGGAGAAGCCTGGAGCCCCCAGGCCAACAACTCCACTTATTTTCTTTGCCAAGAGCGTTCCAAATGACCTCGAGGCCACCCTTGGGCTTGCAGAGAGTTTTACTGGGAGAGGTTTGCTGTAAATCACCCCCGCCTTGGCAGGGCTGTTAGTGCCACACACTCGTTTCAGGAGGAAGAAGAAAGCAGCAGCGAGCCCAAGGGCACGGTTATGCCAGTCACAGGACAGGCAGGACAAGTCCTCAGGGAGGCCACCCTCCTTGGCCAGTTGCTGCAGACATCTAGAAGCTAAGCCAAGGGACAGAAAATGCATGATTAGATGAAGGGAACAGCGGCAATCAGCCACGGATACCTGTACAAAACCAGAATGATTGGTGTGAGCAAGTATTTCCACGTGCTCCAACACAACCAAGGGCAGCACTGGGCTGACACTGGTTTTGTGGGCCCAGCATGAGATACTCCCTCCTCCCTCGGGTGCCCGCAGGTGCTGCCTTAGGCCTGTTACACACCCACCCCACCCAGGGGAAAAGAACAAGCCTGGCTGGAAAGGGATTGGAAAGCGTCCACGAAAACTCGCTTCACAGAAGGAAGCCTGAGACACTGCAGCATGTGCATATTCACCCAGACGACTCCAAGCTAAGAAACCAGCACTCATCTGTTCGAAACAAAAGCCAGAAGGAGCTGCTAAGCACAACACGAAAAATGAGGCAAAGAGGGGTTAAAAAGGATCCCTTGCAGTAAATGACTTTTACATCCCAACTCTGCATCATCTGCTGCAGGCTTGGAGGTGCTCAGGTAGCTCACCGAGGCAGGCCAGCACGTTAGAGCCAAGCCCTGTATCTAGGTATGCATTAACAGCCAGGGCACAGGGTTACTGGTAGCCCTCCAGTGCCACCCACGATCCTTCCCTGAAGGACAAATTGTCTTAAAATTGCTTGGGGAAAAAGAAGCGTCTCAACACGGAGAGCACTGGGAAGGCTCCTCCTCCACACGAGACATTTCTTCCATTTGCTTCAGCCACTTCCAGACAAGTGCAGTTTCCCTATGAAGATTAATACACTGGCTTACAGGAAGACAGGCCGAGTCTGTCTACGTTTCATTTAGAAACAACATATTCTCCTGTAAGAGTGGGGACACAAAAGGCCCAGCTAAAGACATCAATTTAGCATGGATTGGGTATCGTAGCACCCGATACAGGCTATCAATTAGGGACCAACAAAGGAAGGGAGCTAGTAGCTTATTTAATGTGAAACAGAACAACTCTTTTAGGGAGGTGGAAGAGCAAAAAAACCACATGGCTTGGAGCTGAACATCAAGCAGAGTCCTCTGGGACTCCAGGGAAGAGAGCAGAGGATTGAGTTCACTCCACACCTAGCAGACCCTGGGCAGGTATCAGTTTTCCGTAGCTTCACAACAGCCCTATGATCATTGATGTCACCCAAAGTTTGAGCGTTTACAACTTTCTGTGAGATAATACCAGACTCAAAGTCCCCCTACCCGCAGACCAAGGGCAGAAACAAATCAAACAAGTCTTTAGAAGAAGAGGATGGTGAAGAGTTAAATCTTCTAGAGAAAGGGATGCAGCAAGGAGAATTTTCTCAAGCTTTTCCAGCCTGTGCACATGGTGAGAAAGTTTGACAAGACCTTAACAACTAACAGAGTTTCATTCCGGAGCTTGGGAAACTTTCTCAGCACATGAAGGCTGAAGACAGGACAGGATGTCACACCAGTCCCTTCAGGATTACAGGGGAAGTAAAAATATACACGTGGACATTGTGCTGGCTGAAAAAAACAAAACAAAAAAAACCCACATAACCAAACCTCAGTCTCTCCTTTTTGGGGACTTTTAACAGCCAAACTGCTCACACCCACAGGTAAAAGGTACCTTCAGTGCAGTACTGCAAACACCACAGCGTAAGCACACACCAGACTGCAAATACTGCAGGGAGCAAGCCAGCAACACAAGACTTTAACGTTTTCTGTAGCAGGAGGGAGTGCTGCTGTGAAATCATTCTGCACAAGCAGCACCCTTCTATTAGACCACAGATTTCTTTAAATTCCAGCATCTTGGTACTGGGAGACAAGCACTCTGATGCTTACCAGTAGACTCACCATTGGGCAAGCAGGAGCGTTTCTCTAGTTTAGGTATGGGAGAGGGCAGTGCCAAGGCAAAGGCCAGATTTCTGCCTCCAGCAACATCAGCAAAGCCCTGCCCCACCCAGAGCTTCAAACTGGTCTCCAGAACCAACGGCTGCTGATGGATGAAGCCCAGCTCAGCTCTCAGGCACACCCAGGCACTCCCCCAGAACTGCAAACACCGCATTTGGGTAAACATTTTGAGTGGATTTTGCCCAAGCAGACTCTCAGCATAAAGATGCACAGGGCCAACAAGTATGAAGACCTGCACGTTACGGTTCCTTGCACATCTGGTACAATTTACGTAACGAAAACAGAACAAACTTGCTTCAAATCTCTCATCTACAAAACCCGTGTTGGGAGCTGGCATGCAGAAGAGCAACAGGCTGGGCTAGATCCTGATAGTGCTGGTTCTCCTACTTTATTTTTAAAAAGTTGACGCTCAGAGGGGACCACATTAGCACACCAGGCTCCCTCCTGTCCTTTGTAAGGAAAGTTGCTCGGGGCTACATCTTAAGAATGTTACAACAGTTCATTCCTTCTAAAGGTATTTGATTTTTGAGATAAGAGGGGAGTGTCCAGAACTCTCCAAGAAGTTTAAGTATTTTTCACCAGACCCTTCTCTGGCGTTATGGTCTCATTTGGAGACTTTATGTCTGTCCTTGTGAAAAATTAGAATGGATTTCCAAATACGTGTCTTTCTACAGCTCCAGAGAAGTGCCAGTATTCCTTCTAGGGGTTTTTAATTCTTAAAAAGAAAAAAGTGAAATTCCACCATCCAATTTAATTACAAACAAGATTCATTATGTAGATCTAAAGGTATTATTGCATCCCTTGTTTGAGGACCAATCGGAATTAATCTGATGAGAAGAATCCAGTCTATGGTCATTAAATAGATCCAGCAAAGTTCGGAAAGGCACAGACAAGGACAGTAAGAGAACAGCATAGTGCGTGAAGAGCTGTGCCCTAAGCTAGTGCCATTTAAGAACTAGTAAAACAAGTACCAGCTACAAGTGAGGATGGATTAAGGCTTGATGAACTACAGGTCACTGAACAAACAACAATTAAGAAGGTGTGGTTTTTACATGAAGAGACAACATCTGCAAGCACGGAAATCTTCTACATGGTGGGAGAAAGAGCAGCAAAGTCTGCCAAAAAAACCATCACATTTACTATGCGATTCCAATGACTGTTGCAAAACTATCCCAGGGCTAAGTAAGTATCTGAGCATGGGATGCTTTTGTGGAATTCAAATTAAAGGGGTTACTCCTAGTGTTGAAACAGCAGATCTCTTCTTGAAAGACAGACAGGAGAGAAAATTCCAAAGGGTCCGTTTCTTCTCAGCACGCCTCCCTCCCACGCAGGCTCAGAACAGGCACGCCGCCGCGTTCCCATAGGAGCTGCTTCACCCTGTGACCCAAGGAGTAAAAGCAAACGGGACGCAGCCCCGTGCCTGCGCAGCTGCCAGCGACTCCTCGGATGATCCCCGGTACTCCCGCACAGCGCCGCGACAGCAGCATCCCCGCTTCTCCCTCAAGTCACTGATTTTCTCAGGGATGATGGGAGGCAGGACAGCGCTCTCATGTGCAGAGCACTAACAGGGGGATCTGTCACTAGAAAGACTTGTGCCCTTGGTCACACCAGAAGCCTGGGCCAGCACAGAGACCCCAAGCCTCCAGCTTCCTCTTATTCCTGTAAACGCTGTGGGGCTCAGGCAGGATGAAAGTGAGGAGATGACAAACCATTGGGAAGGAAAGCTGAGAAAAAAGGGAGCGAGGACCCTGGCATATTTCTGTAAGGAGAGGAGTCTCTGGAGAGAGTGAAGAGCACGTGGAGACTGCAAGAAAGCATCAGATCAAGGAAAAAGAAAATGTTGATCATGAACAACCAAAAATGTTAATACCATTGCTATGACATTAAATGGATGCTTGGTAGATAGCAGTTCCCTATATACTTAAAAATAAAAGCTCACATTTATGTTCCAAACATCAGATGGGATGGGGTCAGCAAGGGAACCGTTACTAGGTAGATTGAACTATTTCTACTTTGTGTAAATCCCTCCGGGGCTCCAGGCAAGCAGGGAAGCACATGGTGGCTCCCAGACAAGATCACAGCAGGCACTTAGAGACAACAAGGGAGCTATTCATTTAGAGGATCCCACATCCTGCCTCCAAAACGCTCAAAGTTTCATTTTCCAGCACTGGAAAACATCTGAAAACTTTTGATCTCCTCCTTGAGGAGGGAGGAAGATCAAAGGAACAAGCAAGATTTAAAGGAAGGCTGTTAATCCACAGACCCAAAAAAAATTAGTAACAAATTCAGGACAGTGACCCACATATCCTGTAGTCTCAGCAGGGCAAGACTCCATAGGGATTCCCCGCCCCGTCGATGGGCACTGATATGATAACGAGCTAATCGCACACCTCTTAGTGTTAATTTTTCCCCACAGCATTTAAATAACAGTTACACAAGCCTTTACCAGACAAACCATCCTCACTGATAGAGGGAGAGAACCCAGGGCAGGAGAAGCCAGCCCTGCCAGGGTGTTACCGATGGCCTCTCACACTGCTCCGTGGCAAGAGAGAAGCCCAATGTCTGAAGTCCGGAAAGGTCAGAGTCGCAGTTAGCCCAGGATCTGAGAGACGGCTCGGTTCAATCGCGTGCTTCCGAGATCAGAATAGAAAGAAGAGTATGTGTATTTTCTATTGCAGCATAACACTTGGCAGACAAGTCCAAGATATTTTTGAGTGAGAGCCTACATAGCGGGGAAGCAAAGCACAGCACATCTCCAGATTGGACCAGGCAACAGGATCTACAGCCAAGAGAGATCCTGTTCCCGCCACTGGATCAGCCATCCAGAGCGCTACTGGGCAAGCAAGAACTGCAGATTAGACACCAAATTAACACTAACTTCATTTTGTACTGACTGTAGGGCAGAAGCAATTATGCCGCAGGGCAGAGACCGACACAAGGGAAGTCACAACACACCTGGCTCTTCTACTGTAGTGCAGTCGCCACCTACAATCACACAAACAGCCCCAGCTACTCCTCTCTTACTCAAATAAGAGTGCATCGAAGTGCCATAAGCCAGACTACCAGTGAAAAATGTGACTGGAAGCCAGACTTCAGCTTCCGATGTCACTCCGGACTGCCCCGAGCGCTGCAATGAAAACAGACGACTGTTCCCTGTCACCAGCGTCCGCAGCCTCTCCTACTAGCACTAAGTACTGCTGCAAGTCCCCAGTGAGCCTGGGAGAACTAAGCCCTCAGAAGTTGGTTCTCACTATGCAATCGCTAACACCATCCTTGTCCCTCTCCTGTAAAAAGGAAATCCACCATCTCTCCTGCCTGTTGCCCCTCTCCAGGGATACACACAGGCCACAGAGCTGGAAAGAGAAAGAAAAATAAAAAGAATGAAAAAAAAAAAAGGGGGAGCTTTGGAAGCGCAATCAAAATTGGACTCCAGTTGTGAAGGGGCTGATGAAACAGTTTATTTACTGAAGTCTAGAATTGGAATACTCGTTGCTGTACAAACAGACTGACCACCAAACACTCCCATTTTGGATCCAGGTCTCCCTCACATTTCATAGCAGCGTGCTCTGAAGCCCGAGTTCAATCACTGGACATAAGAGGTCTCTTATCTCTTGACATTTTCACATAGACAAAAATTGCTTTAGGGCCTGGAAACAGAGTACAGTCCCTGTGCAAATACAACCAGCGATTTTCCCCTGCCACGTGCAGATAAGCCTAGTTCACATTGCGCTGGCTGGGTCAGGATACCCCCTGTAGCAATGCAGCAGGGCACTTAGTTTAGATGAAAGAAAGCTGTTAGGGACAGAACAGCGAGAAGGGAGGGGAAACAGGATTATTGGCAAGAACAACAGAAATTCAGGAAACTGAAGCAATTTCTGTAGAGCCTCACAAAGCCCAGGAAAAAAAAACACACAACCAAAAACAACAAACCAACCCTTTTCTCACAGTAAGGAATATCTTTTGAGACCGTGCATTATAGCACAAAACCATCTTAAAGACAGTTTAACACGAATACAGGGAGAAAGTACAAGAATTACTAAAAAGTCTGCAGAGGAGATTCCTGGCTTTGCTATAGAACCTGCACAAAATTGAGCCACCTTCTCAGCCCAGAACCAGCTACTCATAACCGCGTTGCTGTAGTAAATTACAGATGTAACTATGCAGAACAAATTATCTGCCTCACTTTTCCAGGCTAGCAGTAGGGCACCTCGTACCTTTTTCCTTTTTTTTGAAGAATCGTCAGCCAGGCTGGTCTTTTTATCTCTTTCATGTCCTGCTGCTGCCACCTCCTCTTCCTCCTCTTCTGGAATGAGGCTATATTTGGTACCTCCAGGCTGCACGAAACACTCCTTGGCAAAATGACCTGTAAAATAGTGTTTGTAGGAGCAATCCCCCCCCCCCCCCCCTTTTTTTTTTTTTTAAACAACTGCTTTTCAGACACCTGAAGTGCCTCAATGATCTTTTTATTATTAGTTATAATAAGAGAATCTACACTGTACATTTTTGTCCTAGCATTTCAGCTAGTTTAACATGCCCCAGTTAAACAAGCCAGGGGAGCAAACGCAACCCAGGGCATTCTGGAAAGATTAGTCAGGCAAAAACTAAGACACTCTTGTCTGAACAGGGCAATTGGTTGAAACATGTCTGCACAAGGGCTTAAACAGCACGGAAAAGTGTATGGGAAAAGGAGTAAGTTGGCGTGATTGGCACCTGGTAAATGAGATCAAAACCACAAATATAGAGGAAATCAGCTCACTCTGGTTCTACCCTTTCTGCTCTGGAGACATCAAAGCTGACCTACTAACAGTGGTAGTGGAAACTACATACAGCCTCTGCCTGCCTGTTAGGAGCAGACATCATCATTAAAAAGCAGACTAGAAATATGCAGAATCCAGCTTAAACCTTTGGGGGTTGTTTAAAATGGTATTTTAAAGATAGTTATCTACCACTACAGAGAACCATGTTCATTATTAACCTTCTCCAGAATAGCATTAACTCCAGCTTAACTATTTACTGTATAGCTAAATAACGCAAGACAAGCAGGGTGCAGCAAAAAGTCCATGTACAAAACACCACTTTATGCCTCAGCAACTTGTAAAAAGCTACTGAAAAGGCATCACATAAGCCAACTTCCTCCTGCTGAACAAGACAAAACACAAACGTTTTACCAAAAAAACCTCACGCTCGTTTTCAGCTCTAAGACACTGCTCACAAGCTAACACCGTGTTCCCAACAGCTGATCAGTAACGTGATTTCCACTGATCGTTCTTCAGAATGAAATGATCTGGTGAAGGCATAATTTATTTCTACTGCGTTCACTATTATAAGCACGCTTTCTGCAAAGTCAAGCTGAACATGCACCTTCCCACAGCAGCTGAACGTTATGTTGGTTATGGTGGATATTCATTATTTTTGTAGGTTGTTCTACGTGGTATGCCCAGGGAGAGAAAATGAGCCTTGAAATAGCACAGAAAGAGCTGCTTCCTTGACGCCACTTTCCTGATGCTGAGTGTACGGGTAACAGATATTCTCTTTGCTCTCATTCATCACTAGTGAGAACACCGAGCCACAAATGTGAATTTATTTGATATGTTCTGGGCATCTGAAGTCCGTCTGTTTCCTAAAATGCAAAACTGGAACAAGACCTCAGCTATACAACACATTAACACAAATACTGCAAGAAGGGAACCTGTACTGAACCTGTACTCAGGAGGAAGGATCTTTACAGGAAGCTCAAAGGGAAGCGATTTTAAGAAACAAACCTTTAAAAAAGGAGATCAGTTAAGTGTTTCCTTTTCATAATGAGCAACAGAAAATGTAGTTCTCTTCTAAGAGAGACACGTGGAAGCAAAATTCAGTCCTTATACACAGCCACAAGACAGATGTCAGTATAATCCTACCTTCAGGTCACTACCTGGCTAGAACAAGGCAACATCAAAAGAACAAGACAATGCTGCATGAACGTACCTTTGCAACCACATTTCTTGCACACGGTGTTCAAGACAGCTTCAAGCGTGATCTTCTGACTAGTGTAGTCTCTGAACATGCGTTTTTTTCTCTCATCCTGACTGGAAAGAGAAGGACAGTTACACTTTCAATCCACTCACATCTTTAACCCTGTATATTTATACGGACACAACCTAAATACAAGTTTTTTCAAATGTTGCTCTAAATATACCACTTAATTGGCTAAACCAAAGAATGGAGCTGATGAACTGCTCATTAGAATAAACCACATCATTAACAGCGTATTACCTGCCATTTCTACTTTTGAGATTAACAGAGCATTCCCTACACAAAGCAGATGAATGCAGGGAGCTGCACTTACACCCTTTACACTAATATCGGCATTTTGTACGTGATTACACACACACATACACACTTGCTCAGTACGAAAATAAAGCAATTTTATTTGACCTGCAAGAGATAGCAACAACAAAAAAAAAAAGGTAGACAAGGAAGCTCTGCAACATCAAAGCGGTTAAGATTTGATTTTGTAGTATGTGAAAGTAAGACAAATCCCAGCTGGAACGAACAGTCCTTCCAGCACAAGCACACGGCCATCACAGCGCAGGAATGAAAATCCTGCTGCGGTGTGAAGGGCTGGAACTCCCCGCAGCCCTCCACCAGCTCCCGCCTGCCTCTCGGCAGCATAACCAAGGGAGTGCCTTTAATCAACCCTCAAGCCAGCCAGTGCATCACTGGGGGGCTCTGAGCCCCCCTCAGCCTCCAAAGGAGGAGGGACCTGGAGAATAAGTATGGCAGGAAAGCCAGGAATGCAAGGCAGGCAGCAGCAACCTGTCTGATCTGTTCTATTCCGCTCAGTAGATTTACCTACTCAAGAGAAACGTTGTTGGGATCAAGGTCTTTTCCTGTGCCTTGGTTCACAACCTTCATGGAGAGGGAAAGCTTCAGTTTGTCGTCTTTCATCTGAAAGAGAAAGATATGGAATGAGAAGAATAAATGACAACGGTGTTAATCAACACACCGTGTCTGGAGGCCCATAGAGAAGGAAGGAAATCGCCAGATAGCAAAGAGCAGCATTACAGAAGATGCTACATGAAGGTGCTTTTCTTCTATTATTTCATAGCTGCATTTACATTTGAGAGTATTCTAGCTAATAAAATAGCTTCTGTTAAGCAGCTATTTCAGTAATAAGACACGATCAAACCATAGGTCCATTCAGGTCAATATTCTGCTTTCAATATCACCAAACCCAAGTGCACGTTCGGAAGCTTTGCTGTAACTCTCAAGTCATCCACCCCCAAGGCAGTTCCCCCGGAACAGTACTTTGGCCGACTTGCATCCTAAAAAATAAAACTTTATATCCTTTTTCCCATTTTAATCCTCTTAGGAGACTAAAAATATTTTAAGTATCTCTATTAGGGGCTTACTCTTTTCTGAATCCTAGTAAGTCCTTGATTGCCACATTATCACTTTAGAAGAAAAAGCAAAAGTTGAATGTTTGGGGGGGTTTCCAAGCCTTTTTTTCAACTTTCTGCATTTTCACCAGTGCTGCTATTGAAGGTGTTCTGCTGTTGAAGGTGTTTTGTCTGTTTATGACATCTATGCAGTTATTTGCAGGCGATCTAACAATGAACTCTTCCGCTGTCCACCTCTCCAACACTCTTCTGCCCCTTGCCTCTAAAGCAAGGAACCCAGGAACCCAACAACTGTGTTCCAGATAAAGAAAACAGTGGCTTAATAAAAATTTATTAAAAAACAAAAAACAAACACCACAATATTTTAAAAAGCACACCACAGATGGCTAAAAAGAAGCTGTGAAGTCTTTCATATAGTTTTTCTACACTGCGTAAATAAGACGAAGTTTCTCAATCCATTTCCCTTATCTCACACAAAATGAGTCCTTGTTTTGTACACCAACCCGATTATCTTCTTCCAAAAAAAAAAATGCAAAGCATTTATGGCCAAATCCTGTGCGACTTTGAACTGAATGCTTCCACCTTGATCCCAACAAAATACAGTCAGCTTGCTTTGCTTCCATGGCACACCAAAGCAAGTATTCAGCTTCTGTTCCAAGTAATCTTTAAATACAGATGATATACCTATTGTCACATTTTCTGCAGAAGAAAAAGCAATGTATCTTGGGGGGGAATCATGTATAATGCTCTTACTTCAAAAAAAAAACCACAAACAAAAAGCCTCTGTATTTTCTCTTAGGCATAATTCACTGCCACTGATACTTTCTTGAAAACAAATAAACAAATATAAATCTCGGCTTCTTGTAAGAATGCACCTGTCTCTCAAAACAGTTAATGAACTGTGTTTATATCAGTTCTTGTCTTTGGATCCTCTCAAATTGCTCATTTAGCCACCAAATCACACAGTTAAGGTGATACAGCTGCAAGGGGGAGCACAGGGGGAGAAAGGAAAGTGTTTTGTTGCTTTTAAGCCAAAAGCTTTTATGAATTCCCTTTTTCTGAACTACGTTGTTGCAAGTCAGAGAAGGCCCGTGCCCAAAGTCACATCTGGAGGTAAAGAGAATTCACGCACCTGCAAAACAGAGCCCATCAAACTCCAACAAAGCAACAGGAACACACAGCCTCTGTTTGCAGAAGCTCTCAGCAGTTTTGCAATATATTTTATCTACACAGCACTAAAACAAGAATTAATGTTACCTCTTTTCCGATAAGCTTCACCCATACTTTGTCTCCAACGTCTACTATCTCTGAGGGTTTATCCACGCGGCAGGCGGACATGTGAGTCTTATGGACAAGGCCTGGTCAGGGGTTTAGAAGAAGGGGAAAAATAAAGACAAATCCCCACTGATTTTCAGTTTTGCCCTATAGGACAGCAGTCTCCAAAGGGGGATGGATGTGAGACTATCCTTTGGGATGTGGGAAGAAATCATTTTTGTAACATTAATAAATAAAAATAATTAATAGTGCTTATTTCATCTTTAGCTCATCTTTTTTAAATTTGTTTATGAATGTTTTATAATGTACATAACATTAGGACAGTAATAAGTCTATAATTTATAAATAAATATACACACATTGAGGGGTGCATGTTCAAAATTTTAACTGATTTTAACTGAGCGTGCACTGGGGGTGCACAATCAAAAACGTTTGAAGACCCCTGCTCTGGGAGACAGGGAACACATTCAGCGGTTGCCCTAAGCAAAACTAACCGTTTCTTTCCTCCAGTACATTATGCAGGTGAGAATTAACTAGTTGCATAAATCAAACATATAAAAGTTCATCAAGATCTGCTCCAAACTAACTCCGAGAAGCAGGCTCCCAAAGCATTATCTTTTTACCCAAAATACCAGACGCCCACAAGGAAAACCGTAGCAGGCACTAACACCTCTCCCTTCCTGCCTCTCCTCTGAGGCCGGCCCAAGCATTGGAGAATAAAGAGTCCATTTCACGCATCAGCAACACAATACTTTGCTGGCAAAGTCAAAAGCATGAAACACCAAGGCTGCCCTGATCTCCTATAATTGCAAGGTGACACAGCCCCAAGACTGTATTTTTAATTTGCACGAATGACATGTGGGCTACAAGGTTACACAAGGGAGGATAAATAAGGAAACACACCTTGCTGTTCAAACTCATGTTTCAAGGCCCGTTTGTGTCTCAAAGTGAATTCCCTTCAGCAGCCACGCGTCTGTCCACAAATTTTTGTTAGAACTGGCACTACAATGACTGGGCGCTTTAAGAGGAAAGCGGGGAAGGGGTTATTTGTGGCCTACCAGCATCTGGCAGAACAGCCACCCTATGCTGCTTCTTTTGTAAAATAAGTTAATTCGACTGCAGGTTTCCCACAAATGTAGACAGAGCTTTAGGTCAGCTTTTCTGGTTTATTTTTTTTATTTGAGCTTCGTTTGTATCGGTCATAAAAGTAGTTAAGTTAGACAAATCATCTAACTATACAAAGTTTCTATAACCTTAAAATGATTCTCTAAAATATCCTGAAGCCCTCTGAGTCTTTTTGGTATTCATATAAACTTACCGTCATATTCTAAATACTTTCTGAAAACGTCAATTTCTCCCTAATTTAGAAAGAAAACACCTTTTTCTGAGCTTATTCTAAAAGCTAGCAGGCCTTTAATTCAGAGGACGACTGCTTGGCTTGAACACGCCAACAGGAAACAACATCTGAACAAAATAAGAGAAACAAACCTTGCTTCCTGCAGCCTGGAATTTTTATAAATGCCCCATATTCCGTCACTGTAGCAACCTGCAAAGAAAATCAACATACCACCTAAAGAAAAGCCCTTCACAAAACACAGATTGGAATCATACAATGGTTTGGGCTGGAAGGGACCTTAAAGATATCCAGTTCCACCCCCCTGGCCTGGGCAGGGACACCTCCCACTAGACCAGGTCGCTCAAAGCCCCGTCCAACCTGCCCTTGAACACTTCCAGGAATGGGGCAAGAACACGCACAAAAAGACTACATGGTTCTGCTTCCCTTCACTTTTAGATTTCAAGGCAGGTCAGACACTGCCATGCTTGATAACTCTGGAGCAGGTGTGATACGTGTAGTCAGCCAACCGCTCCTACCCTAGTCAGATAAGCATCTTATACGTATATATATCTATACTTATGTACATAAACACACAGATACACAGGTATAGGTGTCCATACATGTGGAATACCTGTCAGTTACTCAAACTGCCACTGAACTAAGCTGTGCCTAAAACAGCAAAATAAAGAGGTAAAGCAGCACACCGCAGGCCGTACGCCTGCCGGGGCGGGACGCAGGCAGCGGCCCCACACACCTCTCCCTGGAAGATGGCGTAGAGCTCGGGCAGCGCCTCCATCCCCGCAGCCCTCGCCGGCTCCAGGCGAGCCACGACCCAGGCAATGCCAGCTGAATTCACCCCAGGCTCCTGCGCATTCGCCACCCGAGTACGGAACGATACCTTGAAAAGAAATATTTAATTAACGAAGGAAGCCACCTGCGGCCAGGCTTATTAGCAGCCAACAGCGAAGAGTTAATTTGAATTTAGGCTACAACCCGCCCCGACGCCCCCTACCCGCACGCCGCGGGGTCCAGCGGCTCTCACCGGCTCGGGGGGCGGCTGGGCCGGCCCAGGGCCGGAGGCTCCGGTGCCGGGCGCGGGCCCAACCCTGGTAGGCGAGGCCGGAGGACTCCGGTTTCCCCGCAGCTGCCGGGCAGGGGCCCGTCAGCGCCCGGCACAGCACCCCCCAACCGCCGCCATCACTCGCCCCCTCCGGCCGCTGCCATTTTGGTCCCTTCACACACACCCTCAGCTTGCGGCACCTCTTCCCTCCGCCAATCGCCGAGGGCAATGATGGCGAGTGGCGGCCCCCAGCCAGTCAGCGTTACTCGTGCTACATGGAGCCCTCCCTCCAAGGACCATCAGCCAATCCGTGCGGGGAGCGCACGGCGCCTCCCTTCCGTCACCCGCGCGCCAGAAGTACGTCAGAGGAGGGCGGGCCATCCGGCCGTGCTCCGCCAGTCGGCGCGGCGGGAAGCGGGACCGTCGGCCAATGGGGGAGCGGGAGGGCGGGGCGGAGCGGGAGGGCGCGCGCGGCCCGCGGCGATGATC
>VYZM01013920.1:54553-75158 GCA_013398915.1 Dromas ardeola | reverse complement strand
GCCAGGGGGGGTGAAGGGGTGAGAGGAAAAGGCCCGTGAGGGGATGGCGGGGGAAGAAGGCCTGGGGGGAAGTGATGGGGGCGTGAAGGAGTGAGAGGAAGAAGGTCTGTAAGGGGACGGTGGGGTTTGGGGATGCAGGAAGGCCTGTGAGGGGATGGCGGGGGAAAGAAGGCCCGGGGGAATGAAGGGATGAAGGGGTGAAAGGTAGAAAGCCCCTGAGGGGATGGCAGGGCTTGGAGTGTGGGGGAGAAAGGCCCATGAGGGGATTAGCAGGGCGAAGAAGCCGCAGAGGGGGTGAAAGAGTGGGGGGAAATGGTCTGTGAGAATGGGCAGGGTGTCTTGGTGTGCTGGCCATGCCCCCAGGGCTGCCCCCTGTTCCCCTCCATGGCATCCCCTCACCCAGCTCTTCCGTTGCCTCCTGCAGGGCCCACCGCGCTGCTCCTCCCTGCAGGCCCCCATCATGCTGCTGTCAGGGCACGAAGGAGAGGTGTACTGCTGCAAGTTCCACCCCAACGGCAACACCCTCGCCTCCGCCGGCTTCGACAGGCTCATCTGTGAGTACCAGGCTCCACTGGCCCAGCCAGCGCTGCGCGGGGCTGGGGCTCATAGAGTTTCAGGCCATTGTGTAGTGATGAGGTTTTATCTCAGCCCGCAGCTTGCTGGGTCCTGAGCGTGAAGTGCTTCACAGGGAGGGGCGGAAGAAGCTTCTTCCAGCTCCTGTGGCAGGTCGCTGTCCTGCTGGTCCTCAGATGGGACTGGTAACGCACTTTGCCAGTCACAGCCCTGTGTCCCCAGGTCCCACACGCAGGTTACCATCCGCCTGTGTTGGACTGCAGCAGTCTGCAGAAATGCAGTTTTTAATGCTTTGGCTTGCTGAGGTGAAGATTATTACTTTCCTTTAAAAATTCAGTTTGATCTGAAATCATAAATCAGCTCAAAACAGCTGTTTGTCTGTCTGGGGCTTGAACGATGCTTCTTCATGGTTACACGTCAGCCGAGACTGGAGATGACAGTGGTGACAGTACACGGTTCATTCTGCTGAATTCACAGAGAATCGCTCCATCCACAGCCCAGAGGTGTTTCCTGGACTTACCTCTCCCTTTCTTTCCCCCAGTGCTGTGGAATGTCTATGGGGACTGCGATAACTACGCCACCCTGAAGGGACACAGCGGGGCGGTTATGGAGCTGCACTATAACACAGATGGCAGGTAAGTGGTGTGCCGATGGCTTTTGGCCTCAGGCCTGGCTCTTTCTGAAGGAAGGTGCTTTCTCCTGGCCGGAGTCCCTCAGAGCACCTCGGTGCCCCTGCTTGGTCCACGTACAGCGAATGCTTGTAGTGTGGCTTTCCCAGGTGAGGAGTGGTGCCTGCTTGAGGTTAAGAAAAAGGATCTGGAGTCATCCATGACCCACCAGCGCCCTTGATTTCAATCTTGAGGAAAGTTAGTCTCAGTCATGTGGGAGACGCTGGGGAGGGAAAGAAAACAAATGAGATTTTTGTTAATTTAAAAGGCCGTTCCGCTATAGCATCTGAGCTGTTGCCACTGAGCGTTCCTTCCTGTGTGCATCCCAGATAGTGTTTGAGGAGGCAGGAAACCAATTTATATGTATCTAGAAATGGGGTTTAATGGGACTGCTCTGCTGTCAGCCTGCTCTGAAATGTCACCTTTGTCTTGGTATATGGGGGAGATTCTTCTCTGTGACATATTCCCACTGATTACTTCCAGTTTTGATCACGTAACTTGAGAGTAAAAAGGGTGAGAGGGGAGAAATATTTCCGAAATGCTGAACCTCACAGCGATTCTTCTCCACAGCATGCTCTTCTCAGCATCCACAGACAAAACCGTGGCCGTGTGGGATAGTGAGACTGGAGAGAGAGTGAAGAGACTGAAGGGCCATACATCATTCGTGAACTCCTGTTACCCAGCGAGGCGAGGACCCCAGCTTGTCTGTACAGGCAGCGATGATGGGACAGTGAAGGTCAGTATATTGCATAAAAAGATAGTCTGGAATGAAAGTAAGAGAGGATCTTTGAAAGAATTTTTGGGGTCTTCCGATTTAAGTGGGCTAAATTCAGACTTTCATTACCCTTATAACTTCATTAGCTAATAACTTTGATTTCAGAAATAAGAAATTTGAAATAAAATTTGACTGCTCATATTTTTCTGTAATTCTTTTGGGAGATGAAGAAGATTCATCTGCTCAGTTGTACTTTTTCTACTGAACTGCATTAACAAAGCACAAGAAAGGCAAGCCATTAACGGAATCTCACATGTTAGCCCGTTCTTCCCTCCCCCGCACTCCTGTGCTCCAACCACATCAGAATTTTATTATGTTTTTTATAGAGATCTCCTGAGATCTAAAAGAGGGGATTTCAGGAGAGCGTTCTGAGTCTCTGCCAAGCATCTGTGCAACTTGTAATTTTATCATTAAATGTCTTTATGCAACTTTTGCAACTGCCGTGTCTTTTCAGCTGTGGGATATCAGGAAAAAAGCTGCCGTCCAAACGTTTCAGAACACGTACCAGGTCTTGGCTGTGACTTTCAATGACACCAGTGATCAGATCATATCTGGAGGCATCGACAACGATATTAAGGTAGGATGCCTGTTTCCCCATGTGCCTTTCCGACTGCGCACACCTTTTCCATCCCGTCACGTCTCGCATTGGTCAAGGACAAATGTGGAAGCCTGTTGGTTAATTTTACAGTCACGAGAGCCACGCGGGTGCGCTGTGCCTGACCTCGCTGCTGATATAGGGCCAATAAATTCTGAGGGAGTTGCTCCAGGGCTGTTTGCCATGTGACAGCCTGGGCAGCCCTGGCGTTCCTGGCCAGGCGTCCCAGCACTGCTGTCACCCACTGGAGCCGATACGGTATGCGGGCTCTCCTGGCAGCCTGTGCCGGTCGCGGGGGCTCTAGAGCCATATATGAGGTAAACTAAAGAAAATGTGGTGACACGTCCAGGCTCTCTGCCCTCTGCTCTAGTTTGCAACTTACTTTATCACCTGCTAGTGTGGAAAGATTTTATTTAAGAGCGAGCTCTATGTTTCATTCAGCTGGTAACTGAGATTCTTCTGATAGCCACATGATTCAGTCTGTCTTACTGTCCTTTTAGCCTTGGGCTCCAGCATTACCTAGGCATGGGGAGCATGTGCTTGTCAGAGAACCGTTGCTAAGCGCAGCTCTCACATGAGATCTGTTCCAACTGCCCCTCTTTGGGAAAGAACAGCATGAAATTTAGGGATTTTGGCTTTGTGCCATCAGTCAGTGGAATTTGGGAGCTGGGGGAGCTATAGACAGGTAGAGATTTCTGCATGTGTGAGGCTGCTGACATTTAGCTCCTTGGTGGTTGGACACGTTTGGTAACAAGTCTTAGAAGGGGCGAATTCCATTTTTCCTTCAACACAAATAAAATTCTAGCCTCGTATTTTAGCCATTCAGACCCCACTAACTGAAATTGAAAGCTAATGTCATCAGATGACTGATCGCTACCAGCGTGAAATGCTTTGGAAGCAGCAGTTCCAACAGTCTTGGCTGTCTTTTTGTTAAACCGCAATGTTGTGTCTGAAAGGTGTGGGACCTTCGCCAGAACAAGCTCACTTACACGATGAGAGGACATGCAGACTCGGTGACAGGCCTCAGTCTCAGTTCGGAAGGCTCCTACTTGCTCTCCAACGCAATGGACAACACAGGTACGTCCTACCTGATGTGAGAGCGCAGCTGCTGGGCGCTGCACTCTCACGCTGGCTTGGCATGGCATTTAGGAAGGAACAGCTCAAATTGTTTGACGTATTAAAACAAGAGCCAGACATGGGGAGAGGCTGAAGGGACTTTGGCTGCAGAGGTAAAGCTCGAATTCTTGCGATGCCGGTGACAGTCACATCCTTTGCAGGGAGGGAGCAGCTGCATCAGAAGGGTTTGTCACGTCTCCCGAAGGGCAGTGAGGACACAAGCTATGGCACACGTTATTTGCGCAGACAGTTGAACGCAGTCTCGGTCTGGCTCTTGTCAGGGCGGTTTGGCTGTTTCCCTGCAGCAGGGAATGACAGCACGGTTTCCAAACTGCCTGTCTCCTGTGTGGGGGTGCTCAGCGAAGCTGATCTGATTAGAAGAGTGATCAGGGAGTGTGCTAGAATAAAGCAAATGCTCATGTAAGGAGATGGTGGCTCGTTTGTGTAATAGTTGTTTTGGATTTTTCCCCTCCTGTTGGCAGTGGTCTTGGTGTAATTATAAATTTCTCCATTTGACCTTTCATATCAAAGCTTTCTGCGGGGCAAAGCTGCTGGTTTCCTTTTGCTTCTGAGGAAAGCTAAGTATAAAGAGAAGAAGGAGCATGACCAGGTCTGCTCGTTAGCAGCATGTCTTAGGAAAAGAAACGTTTCCAGAAGCTGACCTTGTCCCCATGCCTCTGCCATCTTCAGCTAATTACTGTGAGCTCTCTGTTGCAGTTCGCATCTGGGATGTGCGACCGTTTGCCCCTAAAGAGAGATGTGTAAAGATTTTCCAGGGGAACGTACATAATTTTGAAAAGGTGAGTGGACTGCAGACTAAAACATGATTGTTTGTAAAATGATGCTGCTATTAACTTTTCTGTAAATTGTTTTTTAAGTTCAAGCTTAAACCAGAAAGGCTTTAATAAGAATTCAAAGAAAGATTAATGTGCAAAGTGGGATTCCAATTAAAGCCGCAGTAACAAGACTTCTTTGCTCGGTTCAGCTATAATTAGCTGTAAATTAAGTATTTTCTACATTTACTATCTACTTTGTGTAAAATAACAAGGCATTGGATGTTTCCAGCAATAAAATAAAAACTGCAATTACCATCTCCACTTCTGAAGGGAGATCATTAAAGTGATGCTCATGGTATTTAAAGTCTCATGGTGATTTTAATTCAAGTAGAAGGGGAAAACTAAATTTTTCTTTGGAAATAGATCTGTGGGCTTTTTTTTTTATTTTAGAATCTCCTGAGGTGCTCTTGGTCCCCGGATGGGAGTAAAATTGCAGGGGGATCGGCTGACAGGTGAGTTACCACTGCGTTTCTCTGTTACCATCAATCCCAAAGTTTTGCAAGCACTCCTGAAATGAGTTGGATCGTGTCTAAAATTAATATGAAGACTCAGAGTTGTGCGTAGAGGTGTGAAGACCCGAACAACCCCCTTCATTCTCTGCCCTGCTTACAATAGCGATGTCTTTATACTGTGACAGTGGAGGAGCACCGTGTAGTTGTAAAATCTTATTATTATTGTCAAAAGCTGAGTAGAGATCTACGTTATTGCTTATGTTCAACCGCAGGATCCAACACTAGGACCAGCAGATGACAGGAGCATGGTTGTTGGTGGACTAGGTCCCTGCAGTCATACCAGCAGATGCTTGTGAGAGTCTCTGAGAAGCAGGGAGTCTGGGGAAGTGTGTGTAGTGAGGGGTTATTCTGATAAGAACCACAAATACCAGTTAAATTGCTGCGTGGCAGCTTGCAGGAGGCACCAGTGGTGTTCCAAGGGTCATTCTTGTGCCTTACTTTAATTAATGAGTAAGAAGAAATAAAGATCTGACTAAATTAGCGCATATTGGACTTTTAAATGAGATACTCTATAAACTAAAGCAATGAGGAGTAAAACAGGTAGAGGGAGGAAGCCAGCAGAGGGTCCATGCCAGCCCCTGAAGGTCACCATGAAGGATACCAACCTCGGCTGGAGCAAATCCAGACACACTCTCAGTGACATCGAGACAGGAATTCCTGCAGGCTGAAGTCCAGGGCATGGAGCAGTAGTAATCAGCAAATTAATGAGTTTCTGATAGAGGATAGGGAGAACTTTAGCTCTGACTGTCCAGATATAGTGGGGGCAGCTGTCACAGCAAGTGGCTGAGACGTGACTCTCCTTTCCAGTCCTGCTGGGCAGCACCGGTGGTGGAGGAACGCCTGCGTGTTGGCCTGCCGAGGCTGTGGCTGGTCTGTTCAGTGGTGAAGTGTGGCTGGAAGTCGTAGGCCATTAGGTTAGTTCTGCAGATGCTGATGTAGCTCTGTGGTCTGACAGCGGTTTTGTTGTGACAGTCGTGGGGAAGAGCCAGACCCCGGGACAGGTTAGACAAGGCCACTCAAATCTTTCTGCTGTCTCTGAGCTTTTAATTTTTTTCTTTTGAGGAGTATGTGCTGGGAAAGCAAAGCAAGATTAAACAAATGTTTCATTTCTCTGAGTACAAAATTGTTCCCCAATGATTACTCTCTCCTTCTGCATTATGTGGAGTGTTTGTGTATGTTGGAGGGACAATTACCTGGATATTTTTTTTTTTGCTGTTGAGCTCTTCAGGTTATAGTAAAATCAACTACTTAAAGTGCTTGCCTGCTTTGCAATACCAAATTAAAAACAGAACAGTAGAGTGCTCTGAGAAAGCATTCAATACAGCACTTGCCTGCTAGATAAAACGGTTGTGCTTGAAGAAATGCTGCTTTCAGTAACTTACATTCATGACTTAAGTTGCAGGTTTGCATTTTTCCCTTTTATGTGCTTAAAGAAAATAAGTCGAAGAATGGCACCAGCCTCAAAAATGAATGCTCCTAACAAAGCAGGTCTGCCCTGTGTTGGTATCCAGTGTCCTCTCTATCTAGCCAGCAAGTGTTATAAATAATTCAGTGCTTTTAGGGGGGGAAAAGAAGCTCAGTTCTATTTCTACTAAAAGACAGGCTAATTGTACAAGCAAATCTTGTTGTTCATACGGTCTGCAAAGCCCTGACAAATGGAAAGGAACAGGTGAAGCTGAGGAAACCGTTGTTGGTAGCATTGCATAAACCTGAAACGGTCCGGCCTTGGTGTTCAGAGCTTGGGCTGCGTGCGGGGCTGATGAAAGGGCTGTTGACCCCCAGCGCGTTTGAATTTGTGCAGGTGAGACATGGGGATGCACAGTGGCATTCACAGCGACCTTCCTTTGGCGGTCTGTAATGCAGTAGATTGATTTTACATGTGTTTTATGGGCTGTCCCCCATGCCCTCACCCTCTGCAGTCCCCTGTAAATAGCCATAGTGATGCCTCTGGGGCATGTAGGCAGCAGAGCTGCCCTCACACTTCCCTTTTCTGCCTCATCAGATTTCGTTTTAGCTGCCAGTCGCCTCCCTGAAGAGTAAAACGAGAAGACAGAGTGAGTGTAGTCCAGAACTGGCAGCTATCCTGAGCCAGCAATTGTTTTTGCGGAGCTGTGAACCTTGTAACAAATGCCATTTTGTGTGGCAAGGCCATCGTGTTCAGAAGGGAAGGATGCAGCATTCCTGCGCAGGTGGGGTGCAGCATTGCCTTGCCTGGGTTGTAGGGTGTCGCTCAGGGCTCTTCTTGTTTTGATGTACTAAAAAACCCCACTCACTCCTGCGGGTGCTCACCATAACCGGGGTCAAAGCATCGCTCTGCTTCCTGGTGGAGCTTGTGTGCAGCCACCCCACTGTGCAGGCAGCAATCGACGCCCGTGGGGGACAATCAGTGATCTCAGGTACAGTGTGATTTATACCAAGGCACCGTTTCCCCCGCTTTCTGAGATCTTTTATGAGAGTAGTCTGAAAGCTGGTCTGTGCCTGGTGCCAGCAGTTTCTTTCTGACCTCCTGCCTGAAGGATCCCAGTGGCTTCTGGCCCTTCAGCCAAGGTGCGGTGCTCAGGCAGGACGGGGCAGCGGTGGGAGCCCACGGTGAGGCCTGCAGGAGGTTAATCAAAGGGCTCAGTGCAATCTGATCGGCCTCCTAATAAATGCTGGGAGGTGGATTATGATTTTAATGGCACAGCAGGAAGAAATCCATATATAAGGCTGTTGGCTGTGAGGGATTACGCTGTCACAGGGGCTGGGTGAGCACTTGGGCTGCTTCTCACTGCTTGCCAGCGAGCCCAAACCAAGGGTGACCTCTGGGCTTGCAGGCAGGTATTACGAGGGTGAGAACCCCACTTGCAACACTAATTTTCTCCCTTAGCAGCCCTTGTGTTGCTGCTGTATTGAGGGTCTCTACGGCCTCACGGTTTCAAATCCATCTCCAAATCCCATTTCACGAGAGGTGAAATGGGGCTGCTGTGCTATGAGGCTTTTGACACCGAATTGACATGTGAGCTCCTACCTGCTCAGACCACTGCTCTTCTGGATTGGGCAGTGCAGCATTTTGCTCCTGGGAAGCTCCTTGTTTATCCTCACTAAGAGCTGCATCTATTTCAGCCCGGGTGGTGAACGGCTGCAGGAATAAGCCGTTGATGTGGGGGGCAGCTGCTTTCCCTTCTCAAATGCCTGCGCTGATAATGACTCTTTTGTAGGTTTGTCTACGTGTGGGACACCACATCCAGAAGGATTTTGTACAAGCTGCCAGGTCACGCCGGGTCAGTGAACGAATTGGCTTTCCATCCGGAGGAACCCATTAGTAAGTCCTCCTCGCCTCAAGTCATCTGGGGAAATAGTTTCAGGGCTGGCAGAACTGCCGATCCTGTGGGAAACAGCCCCAAAACTGCCTGTGGCCCAGAGCCCTGACTATCAGAGACAAATGTGGGGGTGGCAGACTCCTGCCTGCTGCTCTCCCACAGGCAGGAGTTGGGCTGGGTGTGCCCCGGGGTCCTGGGCTGAGCGCAGGGGCTCTGCTGTGTCCTCCCCAGGCGGAGACCTGGGTGGGGGCACCTGCGTAGCAGCAGGGTGGCTGGTGGTCCGGTCTGCTGGACACCTGTGGGTGGCCGTGAGCCGTGGCTTAGCTGCTGCTGCCTAGGGCTTGTCCAGACTTCCCAAGGGCCATGCAAAAAAGATTTTGGGGTACCTTGGTTTGGACACCAGGGATATAACCATACATTTGGTGGTCAGATGGGGACAGTGACCACCTGGGAGCACGTCTCCGGCCTGGGATCTCTTATCCAAAGTAGGAAGCAAAGGCAGCTCTTTGTGCAGCAGGTTTTGTCCCCGTTCTCGAGGCGTCCAGCACATGGCACCACGTATCAGTGCTGGGTGAGACAATGCTTGTGGTGGCTTTTTTCAGAGCGATTTTAACCACCGTGCATTAGCTGAGACCAGATTTCATATCAGTTTCTTGGCGTGGCATGTGGCCCAGGCAGGACCGCAGGGTGCTGCTTGTTTCTATGGAAACACTTGCACCGTCGGCCAGGTCACCGCATTGCTCCAGCCAAAAATTGACAAGAGTCAACCCCGAAGTGAAGCCAAGAGCTCGGTTGTGCCGAGGGTGACAGTCTCTGCAGCAGGGCAGTGAGTTATGGGTTTGTTCCTTGGTTATTCATTGCCCTGTCTTCAGATCGGAGCCTGTGCTGGAAGAGCAGAGCGATCTCTCCTCTCCGGTTTGGAGCAGATCGTTTGCAATTGTGTTCCGCTGAGCTCCTCTTTGTGAATCAATCACTCAGCTTAAAATAAAAATTAAAAACCTATCCAGGCGTTGCACGCAAGTTATGCAATTGATTTCTGTTAACATCTGGGAACGTTCATCTTGTAAATCGCTGCACCCGCTCCACAGTACTCATCTGCACCGGAGGGTGCACGGGGAGCCAAAATGCAGCAAGATAATAGACACCAGTCTGCACCTTCATTTAGAAATCCCCCAAATCTCTCCTGGACTTCATTGAAACCATTGGCAGTGTCAAGAGCAGCGTTTCTGGGTCATTATTTTGACGCTTGTGTCTGCCTGAAGAGCCTTTTCTGAGTTACGGTGGTTCGGTGGGTTGTTGCAGTTGGGTGCCAGCTGCGTTTTGCCTGTTCTGATAAAATAATGTGGTCCCGGCGAGGCTTTCCTGGCCAGCCTGTGCCCTCTAGCGGCACGCAGTCCCGACGGCACTGCCCGGTTTGCAATCTGAACGCTCTTTGCGATGGAGATAACGCTTCAGGGTGCTGCTTGAGAGCGTTAACAGCGTGTTTATACGCCTCTCTTTACCATTTTAATGCTTAGACATTACAGGCAGTACGCCGTTATGCCTGCCTTGGGACAGGGGAATGGCAGCCACGATGCGCAGCGTGTGATTAGGTGTCGTAGTAGTAATTCCGTGAAGTGTTTTTGGGCAGCAAATGAAATTTGGCTTTCTAGATCACTTACAGCAAGCGAGATGAGTGGTTCAATTCAAATGATGTGTCGTTAGTGGAGGTCTCAAACTGTCGTGGTTAATTTTCATATTCCTCCCTTTTCCCCCCCTCTCTCTCCCGCAGTACTCTCCGCATCCAGCGACAAAAGACTGTATATGGGGGAAATCCAGTGAAGCCGACGAGGCGACAGTGGGATTCGTGCCCTCGCAATCCTTGGTTTACAGAAGTCGTATTGACTTTCTTCTCACTGGTGCCAGCCCCCCTCGCGCTTGTAGCAGTGGGAAAACGTTGAAGCAGCTTGACGAGACAAGCCGCCCTCTCGCAGGCTGCAATGTCTGCATGGTCTCGCTGTACAGCTTTTTTCCACCCCCCCCTTCTTCGGGGAGGAAGGAAAGTTGAGAATTGAAAAGATTTTAATTTTGGCTGTACCACCGATTATTAAACCCCTACCCCAGATCACTCGAAATTGGTAAAATTTGTTTAAATTCCACATGTGGCTTGTATATTCCCTGTCGAGTTTCTCTTGTTGTTTTTTTTATACGGTCAAAACTGAAATAGATAGCTTTTTACAAGAACTGTGTGGATGGGATTTATTGTTCTGTTTTACTTTTCTATTGTACAATCCTAAATCAAGGCCCTCCCTCGTATATAACCCGGGGAAACCATAGACGTTAACTTCAGAAGAGCAGCTTTATTTTTTATTCATGGCAATAAAAATGACCACACTTGAAATAATTATTGGGCTACTGCTGAATCCTATTTTCATGTTTTTGAGTAAAATCCAGCCTCCTGCTATAAATAGATGTAAAGGGAGTGCGTTTTCTGTGACAGGCACAGTGTATTCAGTGCTCGGCAGTGGGGGAACCGGCTGGGCTGCGTGTCCCCTCTCCCGAAGCAGGCTGGCAGGAGGGTGGGACGAGCTGGTGGCAGGCCCTCGGGCGGGTTAGATCCGTACCTCATAGACCTGGGGCTGACTGCTGGGACAGCACAAGGGTGCCTGCACCCTGCCTCAGCTCCAGGGGGGGATTTATGGGGCTGCTTCTGCCAGATCTTGCCCTGTAGCCGCTGCGTGGCTGACTCTGCTTGCTGTGCTGCGGCACCAGGGTTTAAGACAGAAGGGAATGCTCTGCCCTGACTTTTTGAGCCAAGGCTGAAACTGCCTTCGAGCCCTTGACTCGGTGCTGAGCCTCGGCTGGTCTTTGTGAGACACACAAGGGGGCTTCCCCACGCCACAGGTCGTTGTCTGATGTGGTGCATGTCTCTTCTGAATGTGTCCATCTCGGCTATTAGACTTCTCATCCTTTTTTTCCCCCCCCATTTGCTGCCTTGGCTCAGGTTGTATCAGGTGTTTCTCACCTCTCGCTGCCTTTCTGCCCCGGACCAGAGGGCTGCAGTTGAGCTGGGAGGATGGAGCGTGGACACGCGATGCTCCCACCCCCGCAGTGCTGTGCCGTAGGACTGTCCTGCGCAGTTGTGGCCAGCGTTTGACCACGAGGAATCTGCTGCAGCCGCCAGGTATTTAAGAGATGGGAAATCGGTACAGCTTGTGCAGTGACAAGGGAAGAAGCGCAGGGTCCCCTTGAGAGTGTGTCTTGCCCTGCTTTTCTGCTGTGAATGGAAGAAGAAAGCTGGAGGATGGCACTCTTGGGGCCAAAACAGCTTTTAAGGAGGCAGGGAGAGGTGGCTGTGTTCCGTAGGAGGCAGGGTGATGTCTCCTGGGGTGTGTGGCATTGTCCCCAGTCCCCTTCACCTGGGCCGTGTCCTGTCAGCAGATGACTACAGGTTGGCTGTATCCCGCGGGGACATGGGGCCTCGCTCAGCGCAGTGTTCCTCTTGAAGCCCTTGGGGCTGGAGCAGAGCTGGTCTCTGCTTCTGGTTCCCACGTCATCGCAGTCAAAGTGACTTTGGGAGCAGGCAGCTGGGGCTGGAGAGCACGGGAAACCATCGACCCCGACTGTGTCTCCTTCGTTGACCCCCTTCATCCATGGGTGGCGGATTCCAGCGTGAGGTGTTAATGCTTGGACACAGCAGAGCTCCAGGCTCAAATCCAGGGAAGATCAGCTTCACCAGAGCAGGTCTGGTCCCAGTCCGCTGCCGACATCCACCTCCTGTCATTCCCCGACTCCCAGCGGGAACAGCAGGCAGGAGCCCGCAGGAATGGCTGCTGCAGCCCCGGCACTCTGTGGTCATCCCTGTCCCACTGCCCTCGACATCCGCCTGTCCCTGTGGGGGGAACCGAGCACAGCTGGAGCCAGGCGTCGGGGAGGCGATGGTGCAGACACGGGAAGACCCGTTGCCAGATCACGGTGAATGAATGTATCTGAACGCAAACAAATCACCCTTCAGCTGAAGAGGCGGGCGGAGAGAGCTGGAAGCAGGGGGAAGATTTATTTTTAACTCTGCAGAGTATTAAATAACGTGCCCTGAAACGCATGTAAATGAGAGCTGGGACTCCAGCCGGGAATGCCGTGCTTTGGGATGGACCTCCCCGGAGCCACCAACACGAGAGCCCTGCGCCTGAGGACAGACACCATGTCTCTGTCCCCTCACCGAGGGCTGGCGGGCAAGGAGGGTGCCAGCACGTGGATTTAGTGCTTAATTAGACACTGTTATAATCCCTGAGGTTTATGTTTTTATTTGAATATATGCCCAAGCGTCAGAGGGAAGAGAGACACTAGGGGCTGAGCCAGCGGTGCCAGGATGATAACCCTGCAGTTTCCTAATCTTGCTTGTTTAAAAGAAGAAAAAAGGGGTTGTTTTTTTTTCCTGATTCCCAACCCAGGAATCTCCAGGGAAGCGGGGAGGGCTCTCCTGGGTCCTGGAGGGTTTTGTCGGGCAGCAGTTGCTGCGCCCGGGGGTCCCGCAGAGCCCGGGGGTCCCTTGCAGGATGCTCAGCATCAGGCAGCGGGGGCTGGATGGATCCGCAGCCCACCCAGGGGTGGGCAGGTGCCACCCCCTCTGCCCCCAGACACCCCTCCAGCGCGTCAGCATGGGTGTCTGTGGAGCTGTGACCCAGATCAGGGAAATGATCCGGATTAACGCTAAATCCCCTATTCCCAAGGGAGTAGCTGGGGCAGGCAGTTGGTTTGCTTCGAGGGCATCTCCCCACTGCATGCACCGTGACTACCTGAGCACCAGCAAACTCGCCACAGCAGTGGCTTCCCAGGCAGGTCCTTGTGCCCATCCCAGCACTGCGAGAGAAATCACTGTTCCCCAGCACGTCCCCAACTTGTGGATCAAATAAGCATCCGATGCCAACAGAGGGTGAGGAGGGAGACTTGGGCAGTCACAGCTCTGAGTTGCCACTGCCGATGACTGTCTGCAATTAGGGACGGATCGATGCCCAGCTGCGTTGGTGACAGATCGGGCCACGTGCCGATGTCCCAGCCCCTGTCAAGAGCCCAAAGGTTGATTTAGGAGAAGCACCTACGTGCTGCTAATGGGACACGTGTTCAGTGGATCCTGACTATGGCCCCAGCGTGACAAAACGTGGATTTAATGTAATTTGCTGGGGGGGGGTTACTCAGCGCTGAGCAGGTTTAATGCTCCGCGGGGCCCAGCCCAGGCACCGATGAGCACGGCCGGCCCCGTGTGCCCTCCCCATGGCACGGCCGGCCCCGTGTGCCCTCCCCATGGCTCGGCCGGCCCCTGGGCTCACTGCCGGGAGAGCTGGGAACTGCCGTGGGGCTGGCACCCGCCGTGGGGGGGACGGGACCACTACGGAGCTGGCTGGCACCAAACCAGGGCAAATCCTGGCTGTGCAAAGCGAGGGGTGCAAGGCTGTGCCCTGCATGTACATACGTGTACAAATATGCACAGAATCACTGAATGTGTTGGGTTGGAAGGGACCCCTAAAGGCCATCCAGTCCAACCCCCCTGCAGTGAGCAGGGACATCTTCAACTAGACCAGGTTGCTCAGAGCCTCATCCAGCCTGGCCTTGAATGTCTCCAGGGATGGGGCCTCCACCCCCTCTCTGGGCAACCTGGGCCAGGGTCTCACCACCCTCAGTGTAAAGAACTTCTTCCTAATGTCTGATCTAAACCCGCCCTGCTGTAGTTTAAACCATTGCCCCTCGTCCTATCGCTCCATGCCCTTGCAAACAGCCCCTCCCCAGCTTTCCTGGAGCCCCTTCAGGGACTGGAAGGGGCTCCAAGGTCTCCCCGGAGCCTTCTCTTCTCCAGGCTGAACCCCCCCAGCTCTCTCAGCCTGTCCTCACAGCAGAGGGGCTCCAGCCCTCCCAGCATCTCCGGGGCCTCCTCTGGCCCCGCTCCAACAGCTCCGTGTCCTTCTTGTGCTGCGGGCTCCAGAGCTGGACACAGCACACTGAATGCACACTCATGCATGAGCACACGCGTGTGCACACACACGCGCATTTGTGCACACACACGCTGACAGTGCATGCACGATGCACTCCCATGCACACAGCTACACGCACACAGGTGCAAAGATGCACATACACACACGCACATGCAAGTGCGCAGGCGCACACACCCCCGCACACGTGTACCCGCGCACCCCAGACACTGCCAGGGCCAGCACCGCCACCGGGCCCTGGGGACAGGGCGATGCCTTGGGGGGGGTTTGGGGCTGGGCAGCCCCGGGGCCGGTTGCCCCTCGGTTCCCGGCTGCACCCGGGCCAGCGCGGGCCCCTCTTGGCTCCCGTCCCGCGTGGGAGCCGTGCCAGCTCCGGGGCATGGCAGCAGCAAACCGTTACAGGCATAATCCCAGCGCAGAGAAAATTGTTTTCTTAAACAGGTTTATTCCTCCAAGGGAGGTATCTGCTTGAGAGATTTCCACTATAAATTAAATCTGTCCCAGGATCCAGATAAACACTTAGAAAAATGACTTTTCTACCCTCTCTCCAGACTCAGCTTCATTCCAGCACTTCTCTTCCCCCTGCCTCATATTGACTCCCCTTGTTTTCACCACACGTTACACTCGGTCCCTTCCAACCCCTTTGGTGACGCAGTGGGCTGTTTGCAAGGGCATGGAGCGATAGGACGAGGGGCAATGGTTTAAACTAGAGCAGGGTGGGTTCAGATTAGACATTAGGAAGAAATTCTTTACACTGAGGGTGGTGAGACCCTGGCCCAGGTTGCCCAGAGAGGGGGTGGAGGCCCCATCCCTGGAGACATTCAAGGCCAGGCTGGATGAGGCTCTGAGCAACCTGATCTAGTTGAAGATGTCCCTGCTTCCTGCAGGGGGGTTGGACTGGATGGCCTTTAGGGGTCCCTTCCAACCCAACACATTCTGTGATTCTGTGATTCTAATGGTCAGTGCACAGCAGATTCTCTCTGTCATTCCTTGCGTCTTACCGTTCTCCTGCCCCAGCGCGGGTCCTTCACAGGCCACAGTCCCTTGGGGGGTGTCCTTGCTCACATGGGTCCTCCACAGGCTGCAGTCACTCAGAGCATCCCTCTTCCATCAGGATTGCCTCCTTCCGCAAGGCCATCGTCAGCTGTCCCCAACAATATCCCGCTCCACATTCCTCCTCCTTTTTCTCCAAGCCTACCTCTTTGCCTACCTCCTCAAGGCTCCTTTTTTGTGTCTCGTCTCAGCTGTACTTCTCGCTTCTCTTGCAATAGAGCTGCTCTGGCAGGGGGGCTGCCGGCTGCTTTCGGTGGGGAGGGGGCGGGGGCTGGCGGTGGCCCCCCATCCTGTGTAGCTGGCCCTGCCCCTGTCCCCATCCCGCTCCTTGACCCATGGGCAACACCGGCATCGGCAAGTGATCCCAGCCAGAGATGGCCACGGTACCCAGAGCACCCCAGCACGGTGCGGCAGGTCGGATGCTGCACCGGGTGCTGGTGGTCCCCGTGCTGGGCATGACGGGGACATCACCGGGGGGTCCCGGCTCAGACACCCTGGCTCTGCCGCCCCCTCTAATTATCTCCCTGTCCTTCCTCCAGTGCTTTTCCCACCTTTCCCCACTGCCGCTCGGAGGCTTCTAATGAATTTTGATAGTTACAATAAGCAAGTGATAATTTCTAAAAGAATGGAAAACAATTATTTGCTCTGTTGGGGGATTAGATGATATTTAGTCTCTATTTAATGGAAAACTAATTAAATTACATGAGCAAGTGAATAGAAATTTTTTGTTAATTATGAATTTTGCGAGCTACAAAGGCTAAATGATGATGGATTCTGTAATCTGCCGCGCTTTTCGCTAGACACCGAGATAAGATGACAACTGAGGAAGAATGGCGTGAATGCATTTTAATTTCTATATCGATTCAATAACAGCCAGCTGAACAGCGATCCATTAACGGGGATCCGCAGGAGCTGACGTTGATTGGCAGGTTGATGGCTAATTACGTTAAAATCGGGGAAAGGTTGGTTAAATAGATGGGTTATTTGTTGCTGGAGGTGGTTGGGGAACTCGCTTTGGTTGGGTTTGTGGCGTTTCCCTTGGTCCCTGCGGGGCCGGGCGGGTGGAGGACGCTCTGCCTGGGGTGACACGAGGTGTCCCTCGGGGTCCCGGGGGTTTGTGGCTGTCCCCAGGTGAGGCAAGGAGCGATGGGGTCAGGTCAAGGCCGGCAGCAGAGGGGCTGGGTGTGGGCTGGTGGCCAGCACCCCCAGCACGAGCCTGATGCCCAGATTTGGGCTCCCCATCCCAGAGATCATCCCTCATCCCAGGGCTGGAGCGTCCTTGTCCCCAGGGCTGGGGCATCCCTGAGCCGAGGGATGGCGCATCCCTGAGCCCAGGGCTGGCCCTAGGGCTGGGGTGTCCTTGACCTCAGGGATGAAGCATCCCTGGACCCAGGGCTGGAACACCGTTGACTCCAGGACAGGGTCATCCATGACCCCATCAGCGGAGCATCCCCGGACCCAGGGCTGGAGCATCCTTGGCTCCAGGACTGGGGCATCCATGACCCCAGGGATGGAACATCGCTGGACCCAGGGATGGAACATCCCTAACCCCAGGCTTTGGGAATCCCTGGGCAGAGTATCCCTGACCCCAAAGCTGGAGCATCCCTGACCCCAAGGATGGAACGTCCCTGAGCCCAAGGATGGAACGTCCTGGACCCCAAGGCTGGAGCATCTCTGACCCCAAGGCTGGAGCATCCCTGAGCGAAAGGATGGAATGTCCTTGACCCCAAGGATGGAGCATCCCTGAGCCCAGGACCGGAGCACCCCTGATGCTGGGACCAGGATGTCCTTGTCCCCAGGCTGCTCCATCCCAGCACAGCCCAGAGGAGCCGTGTCCATCCCCGCCTCCTGCTCCAGCCCCGCTGCCCCATCACAAGGTGCTGGGCTGCACCTTGTCACCTCCTCCCTCCTACTTACAGAGCTGCTTTGCCACTCGTTAATTAGGGGCTCATTACCACGAAACCCAGAGACCTTCAGCCCTCGAGCAGCAAAGGTGTGCGTACCCTGGCTCTGCAGCCAAAATCCAGCCTCCCAGAACCTCTGGAGGGATTTAGCCCGAGCCGAGCACAAACCCCGTCCCCATTAAGGGGAATTACCCGACGGGCTTAATTACACGTGACCTGTGCCGATGCTTTGCATGTATTTACCCCGCACTGATTTACATAATGCATCAGAATAAATATCTTTTCCCCGTCACCATAACCCAGATAGATGGGGCCCTTTCGAAGATTTCTTTACCACTGAACACGCCAAAAATCATCGTTTTGTCTTGTTCTGACAACTTGGTGTCATTAATTACTGCTTGAGCGGGTGAAAGATGCTCCGGAGCCCCCTTGGCTTTGTCTCGGCAGCACATCCCCGCCGGCCTCTCCTGGGACATCCCCAAGCAGAGATTCGGTGCTTTGGTATAAATTTGCCCCAAAATTCACACTCCAAATCATCGCCAAGCCCGGACAACAGTTTCAGCCCCAAAGAAGGAAAAAAAAAAAACAACCCCAAGAGCCCAGGAGGAAAAGACGGAGAAAAAAACCCAACCCTCATGGCAGGGCTCGGGGCTGCAACACTGTGGTGGCCTTTGGGTGTTTTCTATTCACCTAAAACCTCCTTTTTTTCCCTGGTTTTGCCTTTTTTAAGGCAGTAAACAGCATTCCCAACCCTGCAGCAGCTTTGTGCCTGATTCTTCCCCCAAATAACTATTTGCTGGCTGTTTTGGGAGCGTTGCTGATGCTCATCCTGGGGGAAAATGTATTTTATTTTTTGTCTCCATTTGGAAATATTGAATAATTCCGGTGTCGGATACAAGTGCCCCAAGTCCCCGTGTCCCGGCAGGTACCCGGCTCTGCACAGCGCATCGGGAAGGGAAGCAGGAATTAGCCAGAGGTGTGATTTCTTTCTGCTCCAGATTTTTTTTTTTGGGGGGGGAAAAGGAAAAAAAATTAAGACCCACAATCCCTGTGTTGGTTTTTTTGAGCAAAAAATATGCATTTTTGGGTAAAATTTTCAGTTTAGTGAAGAAAAAAAAAATTCACGTGTTCTGTTTGTAGCCCTGGCAGAGACATCTCTCTCTGGCACACAGATCTATGCATTTTTTTACTTAAAACACACTTTTTTGGTGGAAGGAGATGATTTTGGGTACCCAGGGAGGTGATCCCACCTGGCTCCTCCTGCCCTGGGGATGGAGAGCTTGGCCCGGCTGGATTCATGGATTTATTCATGGATCCCCATGAATAAATAATGTGCCCCAGATTTAATTTCCTCTTAATATTTCCTCCATAATTTTGGTCATCTGGGCTTTTTCTTGCCACAAAAAAAAAAATAAATAAAAGCCAAGTGGGGTCTGGAGGGTGGTGGGTACGAGCGCAGTGAAAGGCAAAACGTTGGGCTCGTTTCCCACCCGCTCGCAAATGAAGTTATCTCCTCGCCTTCTAAGGAAGTGCTTTGACACGCTATATTGACCTTTTTTTAATCTAAAATTGATTCCTCGTGAAACTCCACCTGGTCGAGAGCCAGGCAGGATCTCGGCGCCATTGCATGGGTTTTCATGATTTTACATGGGGGTGTTTTGCCTTTCTCTGGTATTTTTTGGAGCTGATGGGGAGGGTTGAGCTGAGCAGATTTGCATGGCCAACAAAATGCCATGGCGCAGTTGGATCCTCATCTTTTTTTGACCTGTGGAGTGAAACCGGTCCCTTTGCTCCGGGTTTCTGCTGTCCTTAAATCCAAGAGGAACCCACAAGCTCGATCCTGGAGATGGGGCTGGTTCCCCCCCCACAGATAACCCCTAGGAGCCTGGGACACTTGGGATGAGGGTGATGGGACCTTTCTCAGGCTCTTGGTGAGGACCTGGAGATGATGGAGCCAGGGGCACTGGGGGTGACAGAGTCAAGCCCACAGTGGAGGTGTCACAGGGGAGGCAGGTCCATGGGTGGCATCGTCGGCAGCCTGCACGGCGAGGCATGGGTGAGGCTGAGACATGGGTCACTGAGACAGCGCGGAATAAATGCAGAGGTCCCCACGTTTCAAATATCCACTGGCTCAATCTGGGTTTGACCATCCCTCCCAGGACCCCAGGTTAAGAGCATGGTGAACCCACTGCTTTTTTGCAGCTTGGTTTTTGCATTCATGGAAGCCAAGTGTTTTCTGTAAAGCCCGTCCTTCAGCCATGCGTGTGGGCCTCCCAAAACACTCCTGGGAGCATAGAAAGAGTTGGGAGGGAGAGAAATTCCCACCATGGAGGATGAAGGAAAAGCTCCAGGTGTGGGAGGGAGGTGCTGTAGGCTGGTCCCAGCAGCGCAGGGGGGTGTGTGAGCCCTTGCAAGCTTGGATGGGACAGGTTAGACCACGGCCAGACCAACACTTGCGCACAAACGTATCTGTAAGGTCGCAGCCCCTCGGCTCCCGTGCAGAGCTGCGCTGATGCCTAAGTGTGTGTGGGGCTGGTTTAGGAGATGCTTCCTTACAAAAATCAGGGCTGAGGATTAAGAAATCATGGAACTGAAAAGCAGCAAATTGTTCCCAAGTCCTTCTGCTGGATGACATTTCAGGAGGTTTCTAAAGCAGTGGAAAAGCAGTGGAAAAGCAGTGGAAAAGCAGCACCCCGGTTATTCCTTGGCAGATGTGCACTCCGCGATCCCCCTGAAGGTGCGCTGTGAAAAAAAAAGAACAAAGGCGAGCCGGGTGGGTGGCGGTTTGGGGCCGTACCCTGCCAGCCCTGCCTGCACCCACCTCCTTGCCCAGACCTGCTGGGTTTGAGCCTGCGAGCCCCCTGGGAGCAGAGACCCAGTGCCGGGTGGCTGGGTGCTGCCTTGTCTCTGGCCAGCGGCCGCTCCCGGCCCTGGAGCCGCGTGTGCCGGGCCGTGGAGCAGGGCTCTGCGGGGGGATCGTGGGGACTTTCCTCCCATCTGGGCCACCTGTCCTCCCTGCGAGCCCGGCTGCTGCCCTGGCAGGGCCACCCCAGGGATCCCCCAGAGGAGGTGGGTGCGGGGTCTCTGTGCCGCGGGTCCATGCACCACCCAAGGGCCGCAGGGCCGGGGGAAGGGCAGCAGCTCACCAGCCCTTTACATTCGCAAATCACCGGGATTTCACCCAACCCCACCTGCCTCCGGAGGGAGGGGGAAAAAATAAATAAATAATCTGCGATTAAAAAGACAAATACAACAAGGAAAGGCGGGAGCGCCCAGCAGCCGCGCCTGCCGCCCGCTGCGGCGAAGGGGCC
>VYZM01013920.1:34604-47219 GCA_013398915.1 Dromas ardeola | reverse complement strand
TCCCACCCCGCCCCGATGGGGGTCGCACACTGGCGTGTTTTGCTTTAGTATTTGTGATTTTTGCAGCCCGTTGCCCCTGTGCCAGGGTGGGAGGAGCCGCGGGGACCCATGTTGGGGTGATGTTTCCCCCTTCCCCATCAGGGGCTGGCTGCTGGGTGCCCGCAGGGCGTCGGGGGGCTCGGCACGGCTCCTGGGGGGCTGAGCGCATCCTAGTGATGCCGGGGAGGGTTTAGGAAGCAGGAGTGTTGCGGGAGGGATGCAGGAGGGCGCGGGGTGGGTTTGGACTGCTGAGATGCCCAAAAGTGTGCGAGAAAACACAAGTATTTGGGGGGGCTGCGGTGAATTTGGCTGCATCCCCCCCCAGCGCTGATGGGACCCCCGAGCTGGGCCGGGGGCTGTTTGCAGCCCGCGGTGGGGACAGTTGCGCATGAACGGGGGACAGTTGTGCGTGAACGGGGGACTCGCCACACAGCCCTTTGTCACACGCGTGTGCAAGTTGCTCACCGTGCAGGAGCGGTGCCACATCCCGGCTCCGTCCCGGCAGCGGGGACCCGTCCCCTCGGGGGGACGCTGGGGGAGGTGGCACTGCCACACGGTGCAGCGCCGGCACTGAGCATCCCTCTGGCAGCCGGGGACTGGCGGTGACAGCAATGGCGCTGCGAAGCCGCCGGCGGTGGCCGAGCTGTTGGGCTCCCAGCCGGACCGCGTCCCAGCACCCTCCTCATCCTCCCTGCCCAGACTGGGTGTCACCAAGCAGGGGACACGGCCACTGTGTCTGGTCTGGTGTCGCAGTCACGCAGGGGACACAACCAAAGGCAGGGCAGGGAGGAAGCTCTGAGAGCTGGCCTGCTGTTTGGTTCTCAGGCTAATTACTTTGATGAGGGCTAATTAGCACTCTGGGTCACTCGGGTCTCTTCCCATAACCTGATCGATAGCGCAGCCCTTTCCCACCGCGGGTGTGCGCAGCACAGCCTGTGTCCTGGAGACACCGGGAGTGTGGCACCGGGGAGCCAGAGAGGAGCTGGGGCAGAGTGGTTTTCCTTCCCTTTTTCCCTTGCTCGGGGGGGAAAACGGGAAGCCTTTTGGTGGAAGGAAGCTGGGAAGCCAAAGGGCTGGGGGTGGCCTGGCTCTGCCTCGGAGGCCGTCCCAGTTTGGGACGGGGAGGGTTGCAGGGAGCCGTGTGCTCATCGTGCTGGTGCTGGAGTGGTGCGTCTCTGCCCGGCACCTTGTCCCCTGGGCACGCTCGTGCCATCCTGCAGGGACACCCGGGTACAAAGCCGCAGCTGGGAAATGTCCCAGGGGAGAGGAGGGTGCCGGGGGTGGGAGCGGAGGGTCCTCAGGGTGGGAGCGGGGGATGCTTCGGTTGGAGCGGAGGATGTTTGGGGTCATGATGGAGGATGCTCAGGTGGGAGTCGAGGATGCTCAGGATGATCATGGAGGATGCTCAGGGAGTGGAGGGTGCTTGAGGTGAGCATGGAGGACATCGGGGTGGGAGCGGAGGATGCTCAGGATGAGCATGGAGGATGTCGGGGTGGGAGCGGAGGATGCTTGGGCAGCAGAGCGAGGGATGCTGAGGCTAAGAGGAGCCCAGGGGAAAACCCGTCTGCTCTCTAATTCTGTGCAATAATGGCTCAGATTAATGGTGGTCCTCAGCTACTGCATGGAAACGTCAAGCTGAGAGTCCTTGTCCCCGTCCCCAGCGATCCCTGGGGGCTGCGCACACACATCCCTCCCCTCCTCCTCTCCACCAGATGCCCGGCAGCGGTGGGAGGCCGGGCAGCGCGGCGGTGCCGCCCGTGGCCGGGGGGTTCACCCAGGGTCCCCACTGCCTTAAGCTGTGTCCCCCAGCCCCGGGGAAGGGACCTGGCACCCACCTGTGGGTGCAGCAGCCCGGCACAGGGCGGGCAGATTTACACAAACCCTTTGCAGGCTCTGATTTGTATTTTCTCTTTTTTTCTCCCCCTCTTTTGGCTCGGGAACCAGCCCTGTCCCCCTTACCCACCCCAAAAGCCTGACGTGTCCCAGGGGCACGGCGTCCCCATCTGCGCCTCTGGGACCCCCCCAGCTCCTGTCCTCTGCTGTCCCCTCCGCTGCCGCCACTTCCAGCCCGTCGCCGGCCGGTTGCCAATTCCCCTCGGCAGCTGCTGGGACTCTCAGGCAAAACCCTCCTTTCCTGGCCCGTTTTTGTAGCATCTGACGCAGTTTTCCCTGGGCTCGGGGAGGGGGGACACAGCAAGAGCCCTGTGACGGGCACCGGGGTGGCACAGGGCTGGCACCGAGTTCCTGCAGCGGTGTGGGGACCGGTGACACGGCGGATGATGGGTTAGTCAGAGTGCAGCGAGGTCTGGGGGTGCCTGTTTGCTCCCCAGGGATGGAGGTGGCACTGGGAGCAGTGGTGGCACCCCCTGGCATGGCAGCGTGGCCATCGGGAGCCGGGTGGGTGATGGGCAGCCCCGTGGCTGTGGGTACCGCAGCCGGGCTTTGGTGGGGACATCGTGGGGACGGTGCTGTGGGGCTGGGACTGGCCATGGAGCTCGCAGGGAGCGGGGATGGTCCCCAGGGGCTGCGGGTCCCTGTGCCCAGCCTGGCCCTGCCTCTGTCCCCTCCAGCTCTGCCACTGCAGCCCTGGATGTGGTCACGTCCCCTCACCCTTTGCTCCTGGGGGACACCCAGGATGTCACCCCCCCCGTTCCCCTGGGAAGGACACGGGGCAGAGCCCGGAGGGATGGGGAAGCACGTGCCGGATCAGCGCGGGGACCTGTTTTATTCCCTCCTAGGAATTTGCATCACGCCGCTGACTCGGTGACTCCAAACCAGGATTTCGTTTGGCAGCAGCAGGCTGGTGGTGTTACGACCCGCTGGATAAACACCAACTGATTATCGAAGGCTTTATTTATATATTTTTTATTGCTCCCTCCCCTCGAAGCTCAACAGTTGTGTGGGTGATGGTGAGCGGAGGCTGGGGCAGGTCCCCACCATCCCTTCCAGCGCCGGGGTGGAGGCCATCCCTGTCCCCTCCCTGGGGCCACCAACCCCCCCCCAGGGCTGCTGCCCCTTAATCCCAGCCTGGATTCGGCGCGGGGCTGCGGGGCTGAGCTCAGGAGCGGTGACGGGCAGGGTGCTGGCGCTGCCCGCACCCGGCGCTGGGGACGGCTGGTCCGGGAAGCGTGGGCAAGTGATGCTGCAATATATTCGGGGTGTCTGCCTGCGGCTCCAGTGGGGGTCAGGGGCTTTTTTTTTAGGGACACCCTCACCCGTTTTGGGCCAGTTTACACCCCATCGGGTGCAGGTCCTCCCCATCACCCCGTGAGCGCTCCCACCCCGCCAGCTGGGAGATGGGTGCTGCTGCCCCAAACCATCCCCCCTTTTGGGTGCACCCGCAGGGGGGATGAGGATTTCCATCTCCAAATTCGAGGGGAAAACTCAGCCCAGCAGCACCCATGGCCTGGACACAAGACTGGGGGGGACACTGCTGAGGTCCCTATGGGTGTCCCCCCATAGGAAATGGGGCTCCGGAGCTCTCCCTGTGTCCCCCTGCTCCATCTTCTCCTTCTCAGGGGGGACCCCGACACCACTAACGACCCCTCCTCCTGCCTCGCAGCAGCCCCAAGCCCTTATTGTTTTTAATCAACCCCCCCACAAAGAAGGAGCTGAGTGGTGGCCAGGTTGGGGAGGGGGGTCCCATGGGACGGTGGCACTTGACAGACAAATCAAGTGCCAGCCCTAACGAAGGGGCTTGAATTATACATGGGACACGGGCTCAATGTCTGCCCTGCAATTAGTGGTGCCCTCGTTAGCAGGGTCACTGGTGGGGTTGGTGTGTCCCCCCCCCACACCACCAGCAGAGGAGGGGATGGAGCAGGGGGACACAGGGAGAGCCCCGGAGCCCCATTTCCCTCGGGGGGACCCGTGTGGAGACCCCAGGAGGTAGTGGGAGCGTCAGTCCTGTGGCCAGGCCATGGGGGGGACCCACGTGGGGACGCCAGGAATCCCCCCCAGTCCCATCTCCAGGCCATGGGTGCTGCTGGGCTCATTTTTTCCCCAAAATTTTGATATGGAAATCCTCATCCCTCCTGTTGGTGCACCCAAAAGGGGGACGACTTGAGGCAGCACCCTATGGGGGCCGAATTTGGGGGCCACCTCCTGGCTGGCAAAGCCATCCCATGTGGTTATGGGGGAAGAAACGTCCTTTTTGGGGAAAATCCCAGTTTCCCTGATGTGGGGCGGGCCCTGACACCAAGGGGATAGGCTCACATCCCCATGGGAAGTGGCGGAATGACGGTGGCGGAATGATGGCTGTGCCGGCCCCCGGTGTAGGGTTTGAGATGCTTGGGGAGCCGTTGTCCCCCCGCTCAGCTGCGGCATTGTCACCCGTTGTGACATCTCGGTGTCACCCCTTGTACTGACAAGGAGGCGGCCAAGTGGAGCGGGAAGGGCGCTGGGCAGGATCCGGCCCTGGAAGCTCCCCATCCACCACCATGCAACAAAGGGCTTTGTAAAAAACAACCCCAAAAACCCCCTTCCCGAACGCGGTGGGTATAAAAAGAGGATGAACCAATTAATAAAAGCAATTTTTATGGATGTTTAAGAAGTCTCTAATGAGCTCCCATCCATGGCAGCTGCTAATCGCGGCGTTTAATAATGCGCCGGTGGTCACGGCACATTCTGCAGAGGCACCTTATTAAATCTTCTCCGCGATGAATGGGAAAGGTATCGGCGGGTTTAACAGCACCGGCTCTTTTGCTGAAGGAATTGTTGGAAAATATTCAGGCTTCTGGTTTTATTAGGATGGCACATCCCTTTGGCTGCCTCTCCAGCGCCGATATTCCAGTTTGACATGGTCCTGGGCTGCGGGTGAATGGGGTGATGGCGGCGGTGGGATGCTCTGCTCCTGCGGGATCGCAGCCCTGGGCTGGACCACAGTCCCGTCGCCGGAGCAGTGGGGCTCCGCTTCCATCCCTGGTCACGGTGACAGTGATGGTGATGCCAGGAATTTAAGGAAAATGCCAGATGGGATTGTTATTAGATCCCTCAGTACATAACGAGCAGCACTAATGATGTCCTGCGCACATCTTCGCTCCTTAAAGCACCCAAAAAAGCATGGCGGGTGCTTGGGGAAACAGCCAGGTCCCTTCCGTGCCGCTCGCTGCCGGCCCCGGCTGCTTCGCACCTGCCGGGTTCTTTATTCAGCCCATGGAAAGATTTATCCTTGCCTCGCCAGCACCCCCAGGTGCCTCCAGCATCTTCTCCACGCGGGGTGCTGGGGTGAGGAGGAGGAGTTCTCCAGGAGGAGACGCCCAAACCCACCGGGAGCTTGGGTCTATTATTCAGTGTAGAAATATGAATAAATCCCCAATTCTCTGAGAAACTCTGGCCCATGAGGGGTTTCGCTCACTCGGGGATGAGGGCGGACATGGCAGCCCTGCCCGCAGCGGGCGGCGATGCCCCTCACCAGGCGTCGCGGCTGCCCGTGGGGTGGGGAATCACCCCAAGGAGAGGGAAAGCCACGAGGTTTATTGTCTAAATCCCTTTTGTGCTGGCAGCTACCTTCTCGTGGGCTGCCGGGCAGCTGAATCTCTTAAACCCGCATCTCAGGGTGGGTTTATCCTGTATTTTAAGGCTAAAAAATTGGTTAAGTTCCGGAAGGAACACCCACGCTCGCAGTGCTCGGTGGGTGTACCCAGTCCCCCCTGGGTACCACCTCCGGATGCCCCCTTCATCCCTCCAGGATGCAGGAGCATCCCCTCCTCCTCCGAAACAGCTCTACCCTCCCATAAAAATAAATATTGTGGGAGCCGCGCGTGGTTTCGCCTCCCCACCGGCTGCCACCGGCTGCTCCTTTCGCGGCGGCATCGCTCCCAGGGATTATTTTTGCTCCCCGGCTCATTAACGGGGTTGTTACCAGGCAGATTTCCTCACCCGATTTTCTCCTTCCCAGCCTGCGGGTCGTGGGAGGAGGGACTGCCGGTTTCCATAGCGATGTGCTTGGCTTTAATCAGTATTTCTTTCCTGGGAGAATTGATTACGAAAGGTGTCACTAAATAAGTCAGTAAATTGGATTTTTTTTTATATATATTTTTTTTTTTTTCTCCCCTCTATCGGATTATATTAACGGCATCTTTGAGGTGCCGTTTGAGATCCGGGGGAAATTACCTCTTGCTTCTCACAGATGTCGGGCCAAAGAACTTAACTGGGAGAATTAGCATCAAAATTGCCTGCGGCTTAATCCTGGTCCAAACGGGCTCGGCCACCACGGGCTGGTGGGGACATCTCGGCCAGGATCCATCCCGTCCCACCCGCCACAGGGTCTGGTGGGATTTTGAAGATTTTTGGCTACTGGGTTGTCCCACTCCTCCTCTTTCCAATGGCCCAAAGCTGCTTTTCCCGGAGCAGCCGGCTCTGGCTTACGCCCCATCCCGGTCCGGCCCTGGTGTTTGTCTTTGTCTCACCCCCAGGATTTGGGGTTTAGGGGGTCAGGCTCCCTGTATCTCTCCTGGTTCCCCATCTTGTTTGCTGTTCCTGTGGGCCTCCCAAATTTAAGCCCAATGTACCCCAGATCTAAGTCCAAGACCCCTCAAATTTAAACCCAAGATCCCCCAGATCTAAGCCCAAAATCTCCCAGATTTAAGCCCCAACCCCCCAGATTTAAACCCAAGGTCTCCCAAACTTAAGCCAAAGATCCCTCGAATTTAAACCCAAGATCCCCAGATGTAAGCTGAAGGTCCCTCAAATTTAAGGCCAAGATCCCTCAAATTTAAACCCTAACCCCCCAGGATTTAAGCCCAAGATCCCCCAAATTTAAGCCCCAAACCCCCAAAATTTAACCCCAAGGTCTCCCAAACTTAAGCCAAAGATCGCCCAGATTTAAGCCCCAAATGCCTCAGATCTAAGTTGAAGATCCCTCAAATTTAAGCCCAAGATCCCCAGACTTAAGCCCAAAATCTCCCAAATTTAAGGCCCAAATCCCTCAAATTTAGCCCAAGATGCCCCAGATCTAAACCCAAAATCTCGCAGGTTAAACCCAAGATGCCCCAGATTTAAGCCCAGCTCCCCCCAGGCTGGAGCGGGGCAGGGTGACTCCTCCCCTGCGGAGTGTTGGTGGCTCCATCCGTATGGAGCAGCGAGTGCCCGCAGGGCTCTTTCCCGCCGGACAGGGGCTGGGGAGAGCGGTGGGGTCCCCACGGGCGGTGGGGGATGTCCCCTCTCTCACTGCATCCCACGGGCAAACCCGCACCGGAGGAGATGCCGTTTGGTCTGGGTGCCGGCGATGCTCTGCCAGGGCTGCGGCTCCGCTCGGCATCTCCGAACTTGCAGGGACAAATCCCCCGGCTCCATGCAATTCCCCGTTTTTAGGGGCTTTTTTTAGGGTTTTTTGCTCCATTTTAATTAATTCTCAGCCTCTCGGTGGCCACGCTGCTAATGTGCTTTCTGCTGCGAGGCTCCGGCGTGATGACGAGCCGTGGCTCGTTGTGGCTAATTGAGGCGCTTGATTAAACCCAGTTTTCTTTATCCAAAAGGCTCTTTGTGGAATCGCGGGGGGATGGTTGCCGATGGTTCGGAGACAGCCAGTGCCTCTGAGGCTGAGCCAGGGATCAGGGGTCTGTGTTGGACTGGGGCGGGGGGGTTATTTGCTGTNATTTTGTGTGGGATGGGATGGGATGGATGGGAGGGGATAGGGTGGGATGGATGATGAGTTGGATGGGATAGGGTGGGATGGATGGAATGCATGGGACGCACAGGACGGATGGGATGGGATGGATGAAATGGATGGGATGGATGAAATGGATGGAATGAATGGGATGCATAGGATGAATGGGATGAGATTGATGGATAGGATGGATGGGATGCATAGGATGCATGGGATGGGATGGGATTGATGGGTGGGATGCATAGGATGGATGGGATGGATAAAATGGATGGGATGGGATAGGATGGGTGGAATGCATGGGCTACATAGGGTGGATGGGATGGGATTAGTGGATAGGATGGATGGGATGCATAGGATGGATAGGATGGATAAAATGGATGAGATGGGATGGATGGATGGAATGCATAGGATACATAGGGTGGATGGGATGGGACTGATGGATAGAATGGATGGGATGGATAAGATGTTTGGGATGGGATAGAATTGGCGGAAGGCATGTAATGCATGGGATACATAGGACGGATGGGATGGGATTGTGTCCTGATTTTAGTGCCCAGCTCAGTCCAAAACACAACAGATTGTTGGATAGGATGGATGGGATGGGATGGATAGGATGGATGAGATGGATGGGATGGAATACATGGGATACGTAGGATGGATGGGATGAGGCTGATGGATGGGATGGGGTGGGGTGCGATGGGGTTCAGTGGGATGGGGTGAGGTGGGATGGATGGGAAAGCAGGCTGCCCCGTTCACGCTCCGTCCCAGAGACCCAGCTGGGTTACGCAGGCACGGCACGGGGCTGTACAGCCCCTTCACCCCCCCTGCTCCCGGATGGATTTGCTCCAGCCCAGCACTGACCTTCTCTTTCTGTGGCTGCCCGAGGCAGCGTGGCCGGGCTCTGCCCGGGCGCCCATCGCTCCTCCTGCAGCCCCGTGCTGCTGGCCACCATCCACGTCTCTTCTCTTGATTGCTCCTCGTGGCATAACTTAGGCTGAAAGCTGTAATTCAGAAAGACTCAGTACAAATGCCCTCTCTCCATGCCAACCCAGCGGCCCCAGCCCTGCTCCTGCGGGTTTGGAGCAGCTCCCAACCCCTTGTCCTCAGGGCACAGGCTTTCTCCAGGGCTTGAGCTTCTGGACTTCTCCACCACCTCTCTGTGCCTCAGTTTCCCCATCAGACCTGCTCTGATGGAGCCGGTCACCCTGACCAGGAGAACAAACGCTCCCCAGCGCGGCGCTGAGCAGGGCTGGACAAGACTTAGCTCATTTTCCAGGTAAACGGAGGCACAGCAAAGCAGCGCACAGCACCCAGGCGGCGCAGGATCAGCCCTTCCCCGGCCACCTCCGGCGACCTTGGTGCTTCAGCCCTGCAGGTGTGAAGGCACCTCAGCCTCATGGGCCTGGATGGCTGGGCCCTGCTTGGGTTGCAGCCCTGTGCCTCAGTTTCCCCTCCCACAGCAAGTGCTTCCTTGGTGCACATTCCAACCCCAGGGACACTGCTGGCACCTCCTTACCCCATCCATGAGTGCCACCACCCCACATCCTCCCCACCAAGGGGACCCCAAGGTCTGTTTCAAGGTCATTTGCAAGGTCAGGCTGGGTGGATGCGGAGCGGTACAAGCTCGGGGTGAATGGGATCATCCCGGCTCCCTTCTGGGGGGAGACTTAAATGGGTTTGGAGCAATTCCAGGGGGATGGAGCAATTCCTCGTGGGAATAAAGGGGGAATAAAGTGGGAGGACACGGCTGTGGAGCCAACCTCTGATGGTCAAGACAAGGAATTGAGCCGCCTCGACGTCCTCGGCTTTCTCTCGGCATCAAAATGTTTCCTTGCTGGGAGGTGAGACAAAGAAAAACGTCTCGTCTCAGCTTTTATATATAGGAGAGTGCAAATAATAGGTGTAATATTGTGTTAAAGTTAAACAGATGGGATATTGTATCCACGTTAAATAGATGTAATATTGTGTTAGAGTTAAACCAGCCTGCTCGCGGGGAAATTGGAAATTTGTGATGTTTGCTGGAAGAAAGAAACCCTTTCAAAGTTCCTCCTGGGGTGATGACCCGCTGCGGGGCCTCAATGGGGAGGTGGGAGCCAGGGAGAGCCAAATCCCCCCGAAACCTGCAGTTTTGGGAGCCGACAGGCCCAGCCGTGGCTCAGGGCTTTGTTATAGCGGGTGTAAATCAGGGTAGCGATGGTGCATCCCTCTCCGTGTGGGAGCACCCTCTGCCCTGGGTTTTGGCATTCCCGGCATCTCGGAACATTGCGAACATTTGGGGGTGTCTCCCCGTGCCGTGCCTCAGTTTCCCCTTCCCTGTGGTGGAGCCACGACAGGAGAGGGCTGGGTTTAACCTGCCTTGTGCAAAGGGCACTTTGCAACCCTTGGGCCACATTTAGGGATGATGATGATGATGATGATGATGATGATGATGATGATGATGATGATGATTTATTATTGCTGTTACCACCACGCCAGCGCGTTTCCCAGCCCTCCTTGTACAGAATCCCCCAGGGATGGATGGAGCGAGGAGCGCGGGTCTGGGGCGCGGGGCTTGGAGGACACCCAGCCATATGGGTCTCCCGGGGGTCCTGGGCCGGGGGTGCGGTGGGTGACCTCGCACCCTGGGGTGCAGCCCCCCCCGGGGGCCGTATCCAGCCCATGGACCCAGTTGCCGCTGGGCTCCTGGGGCGCGGTGTCTAGACAAGCGCATCCAGCCGGGACTGCCGCCGCGTTCCCATGGCAACGCTGCCGGATGCGGCGAAATGAAATAAATAACTGGGAACGGGGCTGGGGGGGGGGAGGAATAGGCGAGAAGAAGGAAAGCCCGTGGGATGGGTGGTGGGTGCTGGGTGGGTGATGGGGAGCCGTGGCGAGGGACCCCATGCACCCCAAGCCTCTGCCTGTGCCCCCAGTGCCCTCAGCCATGTCCTGGATGCTTGATCCATGTGCCGGGAGCTCCTAAATCCAGCGATGCCGGCGTTGGGGGGCAGGAAGGGGGTGCACAGAGGCCAGGAGCCCCCCAAACCCCGCTGAAATCAATAGGGGGTTGCAACAGTTGGGGAACGACCCAATTTGCACCTCTTTCACCCCACTTTTTGCTCCTGCCACGTTTTGCAATGGGGCTGCTCAGTCCCGGAGCATCTTCTCAGCCGAGGGCCGCATCCTGCTCATCACCGCCCGACGCCGCAGAGCGAGCGAGGCTCCGGCGCCTTTAATTTCTTTTCCTTTGCGATTTCAGGAAGGCTTTTTGCAAGTTGGAAGTAGGTCAAGAACTTGTTTCCAAGTCATTAAATGAAGTCCCTGGGTTCACAGCGGTGTTTGCACCTTCTTAATAGTCAATTCGCTCGCTTGCCGCTCGTTGAAATCGCAGCCAATTTCCCTAAGTGGAGATGGGCAGCTCGCGGGGACGCTCCTCGGGCTCCCCCAGAGAGAAAATCAGCAAAATGCCTTAAATTGCCTCAAAAAGAGAGGTTGTGGAGGGTGGGCGAGCCTGCACAGGGTTTTCCAGATGCTGGGGGGGCTCAGGGTGGGGATGCACACCCCATAGCATCCTTCGGTTGCGAATGGGGCTGGGAGCTGGGCTTTGCCTTCCCTCCTGGGAATGGGGGCAGGATCCGGCCGGTCCCCGGGAGCCCCCTGCGCTTCGTCTGCCCCAGTGATGCTCCGTCTGCTGCGGGAAATGTCCCTTATGGGGACCGACAGCATCGGGCATCACACTAGCGGGCCAAATCCTGCCCTGCAGCTCTGCCCAGGGGGGTGTATTTTCCCTAAACCCCAACATTTTTTTGGCCAAACTTCCTAGAAACGGGGCATTTCTGCCCCAACCAACCAGGCCGGGCTCGGCGGTGGGGAGCGATGCTCTCGCAGCATCTTTGGACGCAGCACAGAAGGAATCGGAGGCGACATAAAAAGCCCAAATCTCTTCCAAAACGCAACGAAATGAGAAGTTAAATCCCCGGTGAGCCCCGGGCATATGGCGTGCGGGAGGAAATCACCCGGCTGGAGGATAATAACCCATCGGGGGGTACCGCGGCCCCGCTCCGCGCCTGCCACACCGCAGCGCCGAGGGCAGAGGGTTTATTTAAGCCCGAGGCGCAGATGCTGCTGCGGAGATGAAGGGCAGCCAGGAGCAGCATCCTGCCTGCGCCGCTGCTCCGGCCACGCCGCCACCGACAAAGAAAGGCAGCTGGATCGTCAGGGCTTTTCAGATCTTTAGGGAGAATATTTCCAGGGGGAGAACATCCTTTTTTTTTCTGGGATGGAAACTCCTTCTCATCTATTTTTTTTTTTCCCCCTTTCTGGGAAAAATTGCGGGGGGGAAATATCCCCTTTCCCTGCCTTCATGGCTTGGTGAAGACCCTCGGAAGAGTGATGGGCAGGTTTGCTCCTTCCTGCAAATGTCAGACCCACATCCCCAGAGAGTCGGCAGCAGAAAAGCTGTGGTTTTGGTGATGGGGGAAAAAAAATCCCTAAAAATCCCCTTTTCCCCACGCTCTGCCCACTGGGAGCAGCGTCTGGCTCTTTATGCATCAAACTCCCAAAAGTTCTGGAGCGAGACCCCGTTCCCACGGGGGTGCCGGGTGCTGGAGCATGGCTGAGAATCCCCCCACTGCGGGGTGTCCCGTGTGGGGGTTCACCCCTCTGTCCCCTCCCTCCCCATGGAGCCCCCGCGGCCCCCTGGGGTCCTGCATCCCGGCTGGCAGTGAGGACGTGCCGGGCTGCTTCCCGCTCTGCCGAAAATTAGGTGGCTGGGGACCGGCGTGGGATGGAGGGTGCTGCCACGCGGGATGGCGCGTGACACGCGCGACACGCACACCCACGCGTGTGATGCCCACGCGCCCCGTCCGGCGGGATGCTGGGGAGGGGGGGACAGGGCTGGGGGTGGCAGGGAGCGCCCCGATTCGGCTGGACACACAGTGACGGGGGCAATGGGCAGGCAGGGGGTGAGTGCAGGCAGGGTGTGAGTG
>VYZM01013920.1:19540-34023 GCA_013398915.1 Dromas ardeola | reverse complement strand
GCAGGCAGGAGGTGAGTGCAGGCAGGGTGTGAGTGCAGGCAGGGTGTGAGTGCAGGCAGAGGGTGAGTGCAGGCAGGGGGTGAGTGCAGGCAGGGGGTGAGTGCAGGCAGGGGGTGTTTGCCCACGTGCTGCCTCCTGCTGCCGCCTCCTCTCTTGCCCTCCGCAGCCCCCACAGCTCATGGGCCGGGGCCGGTGGCTGCTCCCCATCCTCAGCCGGTGCTTCCGATGCTGCTGGATCTCCCGGGAATCCCGACCCCGGCTCACCCCTCGCCCGGCTGGGGCATCTCACACCCAGCGTCTCCCAGCGCGCGGGGGCTTGCCCCAGGTTTTGGGAGGGTTTCACCGCGCAGCTGCCCTCAGCCAGCCCCTGGGGGGAGGTTGGGAAAAGGGGGACTTTTAGGGAATTTTCGCCCCAACCATCCCCACCACTGAAACCGCAGCTTTCCTGCTGCCGGCTCCCCAGGATGTGGCTCTGACCTTTGGAGGCAGGAGCAAACCTGCCCAGCACCCTTCCGAGGGTTTTAATAAAGCCACATGAGCAGGGGAAGGGACCATTTCCCCCCTGATTTTTCCTAGAAAGGGGGAAAAAATAGGTGAGAAGAGTTTCCATCCTAGAAAAAAAGGGATGTTCCACCCCTGGAAGGTGTTTTACCCAAGGAATAAAATTGTGCAAACCCCTTGTTCTGCCCCAAAATGGCCCAGCTGGAGCGGCAGTGAGCCCTGGGACAGGAAAGGACACGTGGTGGCCTGGCCACCCCACGGGCAGAGGGACAGCGTGACCAGCGTCACCCTGTGCGATTTAATGGGGCTGGACCCCTGTGTCACAGTGCCCACCCCCATGTGACAGTGCCCCGCGTGCTCCGGACGCCTGGGCTCCCCTTCGGGGGTGTTGGGGACAGGGGGCTTTTATTTAAAAGCAGTAACATACAAAACCACGTATCCAGAAAAATCGCTGCCTGGGCACAGGGGGTGACACGGCCTGAGATGCAGCTGGGGACCGGGGGGGTCACTGCCCCATGTCCCCAAGCATGAGTCCCCGCGTGCTGCACCCTGGGGTGATGCTGGGGGGGCTCCAGGCTGGGCGAGGGGACAGGGTGCAGCAGGGATGTCCCCAGAGCATCGCCCAGCACCCAAATGTGGGGCTCTGCGCTTCTGGGGGGGTCAGGGGGAGACGGCAGGGACCATCCATGAGTGAGCAGGATGGAGGGACTGTCCCCCTCCCCAACTCCCCCCGGGAGATGACGCCTCCCCAGCGCCGGAGCGAGCTCCCGTCTCTCACCACCCCTTAATTATTGAGGCTTTAGGGATGCAATAATATATTTATGCGTCTGTGTCAGCAAACGTGTCATCTCCATCGCAGGCCAGGCGAGAGGATGGAGCGCGGGGAGGGGACAGCGCTGCCTCCCCCACGGAGCCTGGGGGGACCGGGGGCCGCAGCTGGGCCAGCGTCCTCGCCCCGGGCCCTGGTGACATGAGTGTCACCTCCCCTGGGCGCTGCGGGAGGAGGACATGGATAAATGGTCCCTGCGATTGCCAGGACCACCCAGCACCCAGACAGGTGTGCCCTGGGGGTCACTTGCGTCCACAGGTGGCCATGTCCTCACGTCCCTTCAGTTTTGGTGGTAATTAAATGGGTTTCGGAGAAGTGTCTAAGAGCCACCAGGTGTGACAGATGTGATGGGAGGGTCTGCTGCCAAATCCTGCTTCCAAAAATCCCAGGCAGGGTCATGGGCTGAAGGTGCCTGGGTGGCTCCAGCCTGGGACAGTGGGGATGGCAGGACAAGGGGTGGCCCTGGGCCGTGCTGGGACCTCGTGGCCACCCTGAGGACATGGTGTCCATCTCGCTGTGCAGAGGGAGGGACTGGTCCCTGCAGGCAGCCTGTCCGCTGCCGTGTTACCGACCGGGGCAGGGATGGTTTTATCTCGTCTTAAATTGGAGGGACGTGGGACTGATGGATCGCCTGGAGATGGTTACGCAGTTGGCTGCATGGCTGTGTCCAAAGAGTTGCAGCCAACGGCTCAAGGCCCAAGTGGAGCTGGGTAACGAGTGGTGTCCCTTGAGGGTCTGCACTGGGACCAGTACTGTTTAGTATCTTCATCAGTGACACGGGCAGTGGGATGAGTACACTCTCAGCAAGTCTGCAGGTGACACCAAGCTGAGTGGGGCCGTTGGTGCGCGGGAGGGACGGGATGGCACCCAGGGGGACCTGGAGAGGCTGGAGGAGCGGGATGAAGTTCGACCAGGACAAGCGCGAGGTCCTGCACCTGGGACAGGGCAGTGCCAGGATAAGGACAGGCTGGGGGATGAAGAGATAGACAGCAGCCCTGAGGAGAGGGACTTGGGGGTGTTGGTGGATGAGAAGCTCAACATGATCCAACAATGTGCACTGACAGCCCAGAACCCCCCCACAGCCTGGGCTGCATCCCCAGCAGCGTGGGCAGCAGGGCGAGGGGGGGGATTCTGCCCCTCTGCTCCCCTCTGTGAGACCCCCCCGCAGTGCTGCCTCCAGCGCTGGGGCACCAACAGCAGAAGGACACGGAGCTGTTGGAGCGGGGCCAGAGGAGGCCCCGGAGATGCTGGGAGGGCTGGAGCCCCTCTGCTGTGAGGACAGGCTGAGAGAGCTGGGGGGGTTCAGCCTGGAGAAGAGAAGGCTCCGGGGAGAACTTCCAGCCCCTTCCAGTCCCTCACGGGGCTCCAGGAAAGCTGGGGAGGGACTCTGGATCAGGGAGGGGAGCCATGGGACGAGGGGGAAGGGTTTTACACTGGAAGAGGGGAGATTGAGATGAGATCTGAGGAAGAAATTCTTTGCTGTGAGGGTGGTGAGCCCCTGGCCCAGGTTGCCCAGAGCAGCTGTGGCTGCCAAATCCCTGGAGGGGTTCACGGCCAGGTTGGACGGGGCTTGGAGCACCCTGGGCTGGTGGGAGGTGTCCCTACCCAGGGCAGGGGGATGGAACTGGGCGGGCTTTAAGGTCCCTTCCAACCCAAACCATTCTGTGATTCTCTGATTCCAAGAGAGCAAAACTGGCAGCTGCTGGGTAAGAAGATTTCTGGTTTAATCCTGCAGCGGGTTGGAGGGTGCTGGGTCAGGGATGCTCTTCCTGGGGCCCAACGCTGCCCGGCTGGGCTGGAGGAGGGATTTCCAACCTCAAAATATCACATCTGGTGAGGATGGGACATGGAGGAAGGTGCTCCCTGGTGTCTGTGCAATCCTCCCGGCGCAGACGGAGCAGGGTTCATCTCTCCCATCCTTGTCATGGGGGTTAAAAAGGACTGGGAAAACCCCACCGGGTAACAGGATGGGTCCAAGGAAGGTGAAGGTGTCATAACCAAGGGGTGATTTGGGGACAGGTGAGTTCCTTCCCGCTTGAATTCAGTGACAGCACCCTTGAAAAACCCCATTTTCCTCCAGCTCTGCCTCGGCGGCTCTGCCAGCCCAGAGCTCCCTGTCCCCAAGGGGCTGCGCAGGCGTCCCCTCCCGCCACGCTCCTCCCCGGGGACCGCCACGCACGGATGGAGCCCGGTCCCCCCGTCTCGCCTGCTTCGATTTCTCGATTAAAATAAAATCATTGCAGGCAACGCGCTTCAATTAGCAGGACTCTGGCGCGCGCCTGCCCCCGACAAATTGCTATGATTTGCTGCAAATGGAACTTTTGGGGCCGATCGATAAACTAGAGAGTGTTTAATTAAGAGGGAGCCCTAAAACTCCTTGCATTGATCAGCTGCAGGTTTATCTTAATTAGCAGCGGGATGGTGTGTGATTCCCGGCCCTGCGCTTCTCGGGAGCATCGCGGCTTTGATGGTGGAGCAGCAGGAAGAGCTGAAAGGGGAGCGCAGGGTGTTAATGAGGGTGGGTCGTTAATGAGGCTGCTGTTAGCCTGGGAAATACCCCTTGGAGGAGGAGGGCCTGAGGAGGATGCCCTGAGCTCCGTGAGTCACCTGGGTTTGGGGGGGTTGGATGCTGCCGGTCCCCAAAGTTGCTGGGAGTTCTGTTGCGGAGCGTGCAAGGAGCTCGCAGAGCCCTCCCCATCCTTGAAAGTGATGCTGAGCCCTGCGGCCGGGCTCGCTCGCCACTCTTGCTTCATTTAGAGCCAACCGTTGCTGACCGGCTGGCAGTGGCTGCATGAAAAGCCCGGGGGTCTTGAAGTTCGCTGCCGGGGGAGAGCTCACCCCCGAAGGATCAGGCGAGGATGCTCCGGGTGCTGGAGCAGCCTGGGGGCCGCAGCGAGCGAGCGGTGAGGAGCGCTCGGAGCAAGCCGGGAGCATCGGGCTGAGCTGAAGACGGCGCTGGCTCAGCCCCGCCATGCTCCGTGCGAGGATTGCCAGAGCTGTGCCGCCCCCTGCCCTGGAGCGGGGCCGTGCCTCAGTTTCCCCACTCCTGAAGGTGGGTGCAAGGGCTGCTGCCCTGCCCTCAGGGTGCCCTTGGCACTTACAGGGGGTGAGTGCGGGGGGAGCTGCAGCCACAGACCCGCCGCGTTCGTGCTGCGTCTCCGTATTTCCCTTAACCTGAAGCAGGATCCAACGAGGCTGAAAAACGCCAGGTTTGCTTTTCACATGGAGGGAATAAACTGGAATGAAGGAGCACACAAAGCAGCGTTTTACCTGCCGGGGGGCTCCGGCAAAGCTTTTCAGTGCAATTAGCAGCCCTTGCTGTTCAGTCTGGAGAAGAGAAGGCTCCGGGGAGAACTTCCAGCCCCTTCCAGTCCCTAAAGGGGCTCCAGGAAAGCTGGGGAGGGACTCTGGATCAGGGAGGGGAGCCGTGGGACGAGGGGGAACAGTTTGACACTGAAAGAGGGGAGATTGAGATGAGATCTGAGGAAGAAATTCTTGGCTGTGAGGGCGGTGAGCCCCTGGCCCAGGTTGCCCAGAGAAGCTGTTGCTGCCCTATCCCTGGAGGGGTTCAAGGCCAGGTTAGACGGGGCTTGGAGCAACCTGGGCTGGTGGGAGGTGTCCCTGCCCAGGGCAGGGGGTGGCACTGGGTGGGCTTTAAGGTCCCTTCCAACCCAAACCAGTCTGTGATTCTATGACTGTGGTGTTTGCCCCTAATTTTGCCTCTCCGTGGAATGAAGAAAGATTTGGTTTGACCGGTTTTTTCCCCAGCTCCTTCTCCTTCAGCCTCTCCCTGCTGGATGGGCTGGAGTTGAGGAGCCGTGCAGTGTCACAGCCCATGGGTGTCCATCGCTCCAGCTCCATGGGATGCTCTGGGAGGCTCTTCCCAGCCCCATCCCTCGGCTCAGACACTCACCGGTACCCAAAACTCGCAGCTTTCCCATCCAGCTCCTGCTAAGCAGCTCTGTCAACAGCCACCAGATCGATGGGTGGCTATAAAACCCCGAGCACCGCGCTCCTTGTATCATTTATTATTTACATTCCTCAATTTAAAAGATTTACGGCCCCGGTTGTAAGTATTTCCAAAGGCTGTTTCCTCGGAGAGTTTAAATAGCGTGGAAGCGAATTAAGCCTCCATGCAAACAGCCTTGGTCCCGGCCCTGCGCATCCAGGGGCTGCCCGGCCTCCGCTGCTCCGTGGCTTCGCATCGCCTTGAATTGAACCCGGCGTCCTGCTGGCACCGATCCAGCAGATCCCGCCCCGGGAGCAGGAAATGGGATACCACGGTCCTCGGCTCTGCCTTTGGCTTTCCTCCTGCCAGCAGGATGGAGCTGGGCTAAACCAGGTGTTAATTAGAGCCCTCGCTAAGGCAATTCAGTGAGTGCGTGCTGCTTTACGGGTGGGGAAACTGAGGCACAGCTAGTGGTTGCGCACACAGATGCATTAGCCAGGCTTCATCCTTGCAAAACACTTAGGGAAGGACTTTTGCCACCTCATTTATTTCCCCCCTGTAATTAGGACACATTATGTCGGGCTGGATGGGTAGGGATGCTGTGGGGGCCCTGGGGCAGCCCCGCGGCCGTAACCCCCGTGGGAGCTCCAGGGATGGAGCTCCCCTAAATCCAGGTCACTGGGGAAGCTGCCGGTGAATGGAGAGGAGGACATAAAACTTGTTTTCTCCTGTGATTTTCAGGATAAACTCCTGCTTCCTTGCCAGGATGAGAGTCATTGCAGCAGGAGGGGAAACTGAGGCACGGTGCCGTGGGGACTCAGGGCCCCGGAGCTCGCAGGGGTTTATTGAGCGAATCTGGGACATCTCCAAGAGCAACAAGACAGGGCTGAGCTGTCAGAAAGAGGGATGGAAAGAGGTTTTTTGGTTTGCAAAGCTGCTGGCGACACATCTCGCTGCAGCCCTGTCCCTGCACCCTTGGGGAGCGCAGTGTCCGATGCACCCCAAACTTCCCTAAAAGTTCCCTAAAAAACCATAGCCTCATCAAATCTCCATTTTTTTAACTTAAAACCATCGGTGGATGCTCCACGCTCCTGCCTCACCTTTGCTACCACCTTTCCTTAAGCTAATCCTGTAATTAAGAGTAATAGACCCCGAGCCGGTAGCAAATAGAGCCATAAATAAGGGCTGGGATAACAGGCAGATCACCCCAGCTACTCTCCCTGATTTGGTGTGCTGTGCCATTTATTGAGCTGCATCACGTCCTTATTTATGGATTACAAACGATAACGGCGCTCAAACCCCGATGGCGTTGAACAGGGGAAGAAGGCGCGCGATGGGCTGGCCCCGACGGGCAGAAAAATCACTTGCAAAATACCCCGTGCACATACTGAGCAGGGGTTTTTCCCTGGATAAGCTGAGCTCAGGCATAAACCCAGCCTGGAGGGTGATTTTTCAGCAGTGCCAGAGACCTGAGCTGTGGGGAAACTGAGGCACAGAGGGTGACAAGCTGACATCTCCCCGCTCCAGCTCCAAATATTCCTAACAACCCCTCACTCGCCATGACGGATTCCCCCACCGCCGGCCAATGCATCACGCAGACGTTTCAGCCTATTGCAACTAATTATCCATGGGATTTCCCATTAATTACCGGCTGCTCTTTACCTTTAGCATCCCGGGAGCTGCTGCGGTGACTGATGCCCTGCTGTAATGCCTGCGCCCTCCTTTGCTCTGTTGCAGGTAGCGGCGCTGGAGAGGCAGATCTTCGATTTCCTGGGCTACCAGTGGGCACCCATCCTGGCTAATTTTTTACACATCATGGCCGTTATTTTGGGTATTTTTGGGACCATCCAGTACAGATCCAAATACCTCATGATGGTAGGTACCACCGCGGATGCTGCTCCCCGCGCCCAGGTGCAGCATCATCACCCCTGGGGATGTCCCCAGCCCCAGGTGCCTTCCCGTATCCAAACCCAGATCCCTGTGGATCTGGCAGGACCCAGTGAGCGGGGCGGAGGAGGGATGGAGCGGGGAGGGTTGGTTCGGCACGGAGTGCCCTGACCGTCTCTCTTCCCGGCAGTACGCGGTGTGGCTGGTGCTGTGGGTCGGCTGGAACGCCTTCATCATCTGCTTCTACCTGGAGGTCGGACGCTTGTCGCAGGTAACCACCCCCCCGGCACCCCCGTCTGCCTCCTCCTCCTCCCTCCATCCATCTCTCTGTCCTTCCTGCTCTCCTGCCGCTTGCCCTCCTCCTCCTCCTTCCCCCGCCTCACACCTTTACCCCCCAAAAAGGGACGCAGAGCCTGTGGGTGCCCCCACCCTGGGGGCAAAACCCCCCCGGGTTCTGGGNACGGTTCAGGACAAGGTGGCGGGGGGGGGGGTGGTGGGGGGCTTCAAAGCAGGAGAGCAAAATTAATGAGGCCGATGAGTGGGGAATTGCACAGCGCTCATTAATCACCGCGGCGCTGCCGGGGTTTATGGGGTGCAGGAATTGGACGGCGGCGTTTCCGAACGCGCCAGCGAGGAGACAAAGCGGAGAAGGGACAGGGGGACGAGTGATGACGGGAAGGTTTGGGGACGGGAAGGTTTGGGGCAGGGTCTGCAGGAGCTCGGCCCGCGGTGCAGGCAGGGGTGGGCAGGGCAGTGGGTGGGGAGGAGGAGAGCACACACACTCCCCCCCGGCTGCAGATTCCCAATTTTCTGGGGTCTCCTGGGGCTCTGCAAGCACTGCTTGTCCCCAAAGCACCCGGCAGCAGCACGCCAGCGGCTGGACATCATTAATGGCTTCGAAAAATCATCCTGGTGGTGATGGGGGTGAGGATGGGAGCGGGGCCGTGCCTCTCTGCGTCTCTCCACCCCACCCCAGGCTATTAAACTATAGCTCTTACAGAAAAAAAGAGCAAAACTTAATGTCGTGATGACACATCACTACATGGTTTGAGCATCCTCAGCCCAGGGTCGGGGTACACGTCCCGAGGGTGTGCCCAGCTCCGGCGTCCTGCTCCCGGCTCCGAGGATGCCATTCCCTGTGCTGAGCTCAGGACATCACGCAGGGCTCTGGGAAACAGGCTCTGGCTCGCTCCGCGGCTGCTTGCAGCAGGGAAAAGGGCTTTTTGGGGCATTCACAAGGACAAACCCACCTTCCTGTCTTGCTACAGGTCGTTTGACGCTCTTCTAAAAAGCTGAAATGCCGCAGGCGTGCAGCAGGCAAGGGGGATGCAATAGGGGAGGATTCACTCCCACCCAGTGTTTTCGGTGGAAATCCCCGATCTCTCAGTGATGCTGCGATGCCAGAACACCCCCTCCGTGTGCTTCCCAGCGCCGAAGCCCACATCCTTTGGTTTTAGAAAGCGAAACCCACTTCCTTTCTATTTTTTCCACCCCCACCCACAAAAATCTTGTCATCCCAGATCGGTGATTTCCTACAAGGGATGCTCAGCGGGTTTCCCAGCCCCCTGCACACCCAAGGGCTGGCGGTGCGAGGGGGGCTGGGGGGACCCTCCCTGGGGTGGGTGCTCGCCCGGCCGTGCCCGACAGACCCTCCGTGGAGTGGGTGCTCCCCCCCAGTGCTGTCCCCGGCTCCCTGACAGATCCCCGGGCAGGGGCATCGGCATCGACCGTGCCACGGTGTCTCCTGGAACCGAGCCCAGACCCCCTCCTGCTGCTTTTATTGAATTCCAGCTCGGCCTCACACGAGCCCGCCGTGGGGAGGGCGCGGGGGATTAGCCCGGTGTCTCATCCGGCCCCGTGACAGCCCGCAGCCGTGCCTTCCCGCGGGGAGGCTGCTGCCCACCGCGCTGCCGCCTAAAAGCGGGTGGAGATGGAACCGGGAGAGTCCCACAGGCTGGAAATGGGCTTACGAGGAGCAAGGCTCCGGGGGATGGGGGGATGGCGCCCCAAACCTCTCCCTGGACCACGCTGATCCCACAGTCCCATCTTTCAGACGGCTGGATGCAGCCAGCAGCATCACAAGCGGCTGCTTCCCCACCTCGAGGCCAAGCTGCCGCGCTGGTGACCGCTCCGTGACATCCCTGAGGTCACCTGGGCATCGCGGCACACCTGGGTGATGCTTGACCAAATAGTCCGTGACACCGGCATGGAAGGAAGCCCCAAACCCCGGGAACACCAGCTGCGGGTCAGGGAGATGCAGGGGTTTGTTGGCCACGCTGCACTGACGTGGTCTGGATGGGTGCAGTGCTCATGGGACATCCTTGGATTGGAAAAGCCCATTTTCTGTCCACCTCCTCTGCAAAGAACCTCAACTCCACGGTCTCTGCCTCCTCCTCTGCTCCCCTCCCGCAGGACCGAGACTTCATCATGACCTTCAATACCTCACTGCACCGCTCCTGGTGGATGGAGAACGGGCCGGGCTGCCTGGTGACGCCGGTGATGAACTCCAACCTGGCACCTGAGGACCATCACGTCATCACCGTCAGCGGCTGCCTGCTCGACTACCAGTACATCGAGGTGGTGAGCAGCGCCACGCAGATATTCCTGGCGGTAAGGGCAGCTGCCGGCACTTTTCCTCCTCATCCCAAATGGTGAAGCAAGAGAAGAGGGACAACGGCAGGGATGGGGTGGGCAGAGCCGCCGTGGTCCAGCCGGAGGTGTCCCACCATCACACATCCATCAAGGGCTGGGAAGAGAGGAGCAGACGGAGCCGATGCCAGCACCCCAGGGGTGCTGCCCGCCCCAAATCCCGGCAGGCTGTGGGCTGGATGCTGCAGGAATGGGGGGCTCGGGGTGTAACGCACCCAGGAGCGTGAGCCGCTGGAAAGGGAGTCCCCCCCTTCCCGGTGGCTGTCACCCCGTGGGGAGGTGGGAAGGGGACATTCCTGGATGCAAAGCTCCTGGGGAGCCTTGGGGGGGCTGCAAGAAAATAAAGCTTTAAAGGGAATTGGGGTCCCGAGCAGCCACCATGCCCCTGCCAAAGGGCACCCACTGCTCTGGGGGGCTCAGCACCCTCTGCGCTGCCGTCCCAGCGCGCTGCCAGCTCGTCCCCGCAAGAGCCACCACCCTTGTCCCCCCAACGCGGCTGGAACCGTCTGACCTCGCTGCATTCCAAACCAGCACCCGGACCCGCCGGAGATGGGCTGCAGCACCGCCAGCCCTGATCCTGCCCAGGCTTCCCCCAGGATGCTCCCAGGCACCCACCGCGCAGCACCCGCCTCCGTCCCCCCCACCCACACCGTGCCGGCCGTGGCGCCCATCACCCCGATAACCGACTTCTCTCTGCCCGCTTTTCTTTCACAGCTCTTTGGCTTCGTCTACGCTTGCTACGTCAGCAAAGTGTTCCTGGAGGAAGAAGACAGCTGTAAGTGCCTGTGCTATCAGTCGGAGCCGGGGGGGCGAGAGCCACAGTGCTGCAAAATGGCTCCGCTTGACGCCAGCCAGTGCCTCGCCGGGGATGGGGGAGCGATGCCTGGGTCGCAGGCGGGTGAAGGGATCACTTTAATTGGGGTTTTTGCCCCATTTTTCCATCCACAGTGAGGCAGATGCGCTGGGGGGTGATGTGCCACCCTGTGTCACCAGCGGTCCCCCCCCCACCAGCCTGGGGGAGGCTTGGGAGGGGAGGGGGACAGGGACAACGAGCCCTGAGCTGCCGCATCTCCCACGGGACTGAAGCACTCACAACCTTCAGGTGCGGGAACGGGACCGGTTTCAATGCCGGGGTGGGGATTTGTCCCCGCAGCACCCACAAAGAAGCTGAGATGGTCCCCGGTCCCCACACCAGCATCACACACCGAGTCCGGCTCCCGCTGAGGCCGGGATGCTCATTCCCGTGTGTGCGGCTGCTCAGGGGCGGATTTGGGGCTGGCATCGCTCCGGCTGCTCCCCACTGACCCGAATTCAGGGCATCTCCCCCAGGACAAAGCATCTCCTCCCAGTCCCTGGTCCAGTGTGGCAGTGGGGACAATAGCCCTTGCTGTAAAAAAGCCACTTCCAAGCTCCGATAAATTCATGGCAAATGCTGCTCCTGGTGCGGATCTGGCCCCATGGGGCTGCGGGAGAGCCGTGCTTCCTGCCCACGTCTCCCGGAGCCAGCCGTCACCTGCCCTCCCCTTTCGACAGCCGCCTGGGGACAAAGAGCTGGGAAATATGATGTCCCCCCGGCCAGCATCCCCAGGGACAGCAGGGCGGCAGCGCCCTCTTCCCCATCCCGAGGTTCTTCACCCCAAAGCAAGGGGAAAACCAGCAATTTAAGCAAAGTTACGGCCTAATTTTTAGACAATCCTTATTGTGCCTTCCGATCTGCCAACAATCCCTGCAAACACCCCTCCGGAAGCGCTGAGCACCCCAGCCCCAATTAACCAGGCGGTTAAGGCTGTAGCCATCCAACCGCATTAAATGCTCATCTGCCATTAATTAATTGGCGCCAGCTGGCAGCTCCCGGCAGCCGACCGCAGGCAGGGATGTGCCATAACCGCCGGCGCGGCAAAAGCCACGCAGATGCGCTCAGCATCGGGCTCCTTGCCCGCAGGATCGGGATAGGCATCCCGGCCGGCGGCACGCACCCAGCGATGGTCCCAGCCCAGCCTGGGGGATGCCAGGGTTCAGCATCCCCGTGTTTTTCCCTCCCTGTCCGCTGCCGGGAAACCGGTGTAGCGGAAAAGGAAAATCTCCGTGTGAAATTGGACACTGCCCGCGGTAATAACTTGTTTCTGTACCCGGGGAGCTGGCAAAAGGGTTTATCTACCGCCGCCGGCTTTGAAGCGTGCTTGCATTCAAACAAACTCCTGCATTCAATACACTTTTAATATTAATGCTGCTGGAGCCCAGGATTCAAATGCATCTTTTTTAATGGAATAGCTTATTAGATTTGGAAATGGATGGATGGCGTCAAAATTGAGAGCTGGCTGAATATTAAGTCAGGAAGATAAATACACTGGGAGAACTAGGCTCCATCCTCGAGCTCGCTGCTGTGTCTTGGACACCCGTGGGCAAACCCACCCGGATCACGGCTCCGTGGGGATTCATATATTTGTTTTGGGGACATGGGTCGTGCCGCGGCTCCCATAATGGCTTGGAAACGCTGGCTTGGCTGCGCGTGGTGGCCATTCCCGGGCTGGCCGAGCAGTCGTTGAGGGTTCAGGTCTGGGGGCACGTGGGATGATGGTGGGAGAAGTGGGGGTACCCCCGGCTCCCGCCGCATCCAGCCGGGATGAACGCTGGGGTCTGTCCCTCCAGCGAGTGCCCAGGGGCTCCTCGGGCGGCTGATGGATTCGGAATCGCCAGGCTGAAAATCGCAGCCGTGAAAACTGATATATTGGTGTCTGCAATTCCCCTAAATGACAGGCTTTAAACAAGATGTAATTCCCCCATAATTCTCCTTAAATGCCCACTCTGGAGACAATAATAGGGTAATTTTACCCACTTTGTCCAGCCTGCGACGCAAGGGCTGTTGTGGTGAGAAGAGCCGCAGGGACCTCTGCAAGTCAGTCCTCCGTTTCTTGCTGGCACTTCCCTGGGATGCTGCGGTGACCCAGGATGCTGCCGTGACCTGGGATGCTGCATATCCCTGGGATGCTGCCACAATCTGGGATGATGCTGCGACCCGGGATGTTGCTGCAACCCAGGATGCTGCAGTGACCCGGGATGCTGTGCTTCCCTGGGATGCTGCGCTTCCCTGGGATGCTGCCGTGACCCGGGATGCTGCCGTGACACAGGATGTTGCGGGGACCTAGGATGCTGCACATCCCCAGGATGCTGCAGTTCCTCAGGAAGCTGCCAGGACCTGGGATGCTGTGGTGACCTGGGATGCTGCAGTGACCCAGGATGCTACTGCATTATGGGATATTGCATTTCCCTGGGATGCAGCTGCAATCGGGGATGCTGCCGCAACCTGGGGTGCTGCACTTCCCTGGGATGCTGCGGCAACTTGGGATGCTGCACCTCCCCGAGATGCTGCTGGAACCCGGGATGCTGCATGACCCCTGGGTGCCATCGGGGCGAGGGGAGGCAGGGAAACTGCCCCGCTGCCCTCCCCAGCTCACCTCGCTGCTCTCCCCACTCTCCCCAGTCGACTTCATCGGTGGGTTTGACTCCTATGGCTACCAGGCGCCACAGAAGACATCACACCTACAGCTACAGCCGCTCTACACGTGAGTCCACGCCAGGGAAAGCCTTGGGGATGCTGAGGGATGATCAGGGATGCTCAGGGACAATCAGGGATGCTCAGGGATGCTGAGGGATGCAGAGGGACGATGAGGGATGTTCAGGGATGCTCAGGGATGCTCAGGGATGCTGAGGGATGCAGGAGCCCCTCCAAGGTGCCTCATCGCACCCTTGTAACCCAAAAGATTTGGATCTCTGAGTCCGCTCGGCCTCAACACCAAGCCCAGAGGCTGCGGTGGGGCTGGGGGATTTTAGGGGGGTCGTGCCCTTGTTTTGCTTTCTGCTGCTTTTTGTTTGCTGAGCCTCGACAGGCTGGGGCTGCCCGGGGGGAGCAGCAGCTCTTCAGATAAGTGCAGCTGACTCCTTTCCCCCCCCCCAACTCCCTTACCCATTAAGCTTAACTAGATAAATGCTCAAATGAGATAAGGCTGCAAAATCTAAGGGGATTAGCCTCGTGCGGGCTTTGCCGGGTGCCAAAAATTAATTATATTTTAAGCCTTCTATGCAAATTCAAGGGCATGCCACGCAATTAGAGATGCAAAGAGGGGGCTGTGGTGGAACAAATGCATTTGTGATATTGCTCGGCCCTCCCTGGGTGCTTGGGCACAGACAGTCTCTCGGGTGCCCACCCCGGTGCACAGGTGTGGGTGCGCACCCATGGGTGCTGTGCTCCCCTGCATGGAGCTGGTTCTTCCCCAGGACCCCCCCAGCCCTCCGGGTGGGAGCGGGGCATGGCGGGATGGGAGCTTCCCGGGATGGGGACACGGATGGTGGTTTCACCGCAGTGTCACCCCAGGGTGGGAGCGGGGCATGGCGGGATGGGAGCTTCCCGGGATGGGGACACGGATGGTGGTTTCACCGCAGTGTCACCCCAGGGTGGGAGCAGTGCCAGCACCCCCGTCCTGGGGATTGACGTGGGCGTCCTGTGCTCCCCCAGCCGGATGCCCACCCTTGGGTGGACTCGGGAGAGCGTTGTCGCACGGATGGGACATGCCCCATGGATGCCGTTCCCCAGGGGACCCCTTCAGACCTGCCTTGGTGGGACGTGCAAGCCACGGTGGCAAGGACGGGCGGTGGGGAGGGCAGGGGCCG